>JANHFM010006970.1:33377-59262 GCA_032468115.1 Grayia smithii
TCTTCTTCCCTACCTTTCCCTTATCTCTCTCCTTTCTTTCTTTCTTTCTTTCTTTCCTTCCTTCCTTCCTTCCTTCCTTCCTTCCCTTGCCGACAGTGACATCATTCAAATCCTTCATCTCCTGAGGTTTAGGACGTTGCCCTCACCAGGAGTGTTTTTGGGGTAGGGTCAAATAAGGCAAGACGGGACCCCAGTGGTGTGATCAAAGCTCCGCCCATTTTTCTTTTTTAAAAAAAAGGAGGGCACTTCCATGACATCATCCAAGCTGCCATCTTGCCCTTGTGGACCACCCATCACTGATAACCCAGAGTAGTTCCATGGACCTTCTCCGTCAACTGGTCCAGACCCCTCGGCACCCCCCCCCTCAAATATGTGCCTTTCTCTCCCTGCTTGCTTTCCAGTTCGCCAGTATGCCGACATCTGCCTGTTCAACACTGCCCAGTACAAGTGCCCGGTGGCCGTGGAGGAAACTGAGTGAGTACCCAACCGCTGGGCACAGCCACTGTCTTGCCAGGGTCAGCCCCAGGGCTACGGCTTCCCAACAGGATAGAATGGAATAGAATGGAGTGGAGCTGAGCGGAGAGGAAGTGGAAGAGGAAATAGAATAGAATAGAGTGGAAGTGGCGTGGAATTTGAGTGGAAGTGGAAGTGGAAGTGGAAGTGGAAATAGAATAGAATAGGAGTGGCGTGGAAGTGGAATTTGAGTGGAAGTGGAAATAGAATAGAATGGAGTGGAAGTGGAGTGGAAGTGGAGTGGAAGTGGAAGTGGAAGTGGAAGTGGAAATAGAATAGAATGGAGTGGAAGTGGAGTGGAGTGGAGCAGAGAGGAAGTGGAAGTGGAAATAGAATGGAGTGGAGCAGAGAGGAAATGGAATTGGGAATGGCATGGCATGGCATAGAATAGAATGGAATGGAATGGAATGGAATGGAATAGAATAGAACAGAACAGAACAGAACAGAACAGAACAGAACAGAACAGAACAGAATAGAAATTGGAAAGAATAGAATAGAACATTCTTTTTCAGCCAAATGTAATTAGACACACAAAGAATTTGTGATTAGACAGACAAGGATGGGGACATATGCAAGAATATACAAGATCTATGGACACTTTGGAGAAGTCTTACTATATACAAGTAGTCTTTGAGTTGCAACCAAAATGAAGCCCCACAATTATGGTTGTAAGTTGAGATGGTCATAAAGCAGCCCATGTGATGATGTCATGGGGCGGAGCAAATAGTATGAGTGATGTCATTTGTGTCCTTTGTGTGATGGTGTCATTCTCACTGATCCTTCCTTCCCCAACACGCAAAGCTTGGCATAACTTATTAGAACTTATTTTGCATTTTTCCAGGCTTAAGCATCTCACATGCTGCTTCTGCAATAATTTGCAATAACCTTTCTTGTCCTTTCCTAATTATTATGCCTTTTTCCCCATAAGATTTTGTTCTGTGAGCATTTGCCTCTAATAAGGAACATTCTGCTTGCTCCTTTCTCTGATATATGCATATTTATGCCCACAAACACATTCTTTTTTTAATTGGAAACTTGCATTGTAAAACCCCAGAATAGACAATAAAAACAGCTGCAGTTTGGTTGGAGTATCAGTTTAGAAAGTGCAAATTAAAATCTGAACTGGGCCCATTTTTGCCCACCCTGTACACACTTCCTAATCCCCTCCCTGACCCAAGATTTCTTCCAAAACCACAAAAAATATTCCAGTTGTGAGGCAATTTAGTTTTTGATGATAAATAGATGGATGGATGGATGGATGGATGGATGGATGGATGAGATAGATAGATAGATAGATAGATAGATAGATAGATAGATAGATAGATAGATAGAAAAATAGATATGGATGGATGGATTGGATCAATCCAGAAAAATTGATTGATTCAGTAAATAAGTGGTGCATTGTGTGAATGCAATTCATGTGCAGCACCTAAAAATGTTGAATTACAATATTCATCTTCTTGTGGTTTAAGGGAGATGGACCACACTTGTGTAGATACCAGTTTGAATTCCAGAAACATTGAGTGTAACTGGGGAAAGGGAACTTGAAGAACTAGTCCAACCACATGCCTGGTATGGGAATCCACCATCAAAGTTAGTGTTGTCTGCAGGTGAAAGTTTCTTTGGGGTTAGCAAAGGATTAGGGTTTCCATAGAATGTGCTGAGATTCAGCAATGATGCTTACTTCACTCTAATCTTCCTGCTCCTTCTTCCCACTATCCACCCTCAAGGGTTGCTATTGACTTCTGCATCTCC
Source organism: Grayia smithii (assembly GCA_032468115.1). NCBI lineage: Eukaryota > Metazoa > Chordata > Lepidosauria > Squamata > Grayiidae > Grayia > Grayia smithii. The sequence goes on from JANHFM010006970.1 coordinate 35,646, forward strand.
ACCAAATGCCCCTCTGTTCTCTCTTTAGGCTGGGGCATGCTCCTCTTAATAAGATTAGATGGGCCAATGATTTAATGCCATATACTGTACAGTAGCTCTCATATGTTAGAACAATTCTCCAAGATCTATAAATGATCTACATTTCCAGCTGTTCTACTCCTCATCCATTTTGCTCTCCTGATGTCACAATCATTCTCCTTTCATTCTTGGGACTGATTTTTCCCATTTTCTTGTACTCCTGAATGACTTCAGAATGGTATTTTTATATGCTCTGCTTCACTTTTTAATGGTAGACTCTTTCTCCCTATTCTCTCTTGCTGTAATAGTCAAGCTCTTTCTAATTTTGCATATCTGTTTCTACCTTTGCTTTTCCTTTTGCTACTCTGTAGGGTGTCTAATTCTTCCTCTTTTTCCAACTATTCTTTTGCAACACTTTTTTTTTTTGTTTCATTTTAAATGTTCCCAATCCCCGCTGCCCACCCTTAACTGTCCTTTCAGGCTATCTTCCCACAACTGTGTTTTTTCCACCCTATTTCTGCCTGTTTTTCCGACTGTTCCTCTATCCTCCCTCCAACCCTGCCCCACTGCAGGTATGAGGTGATGCAATCATGTTGGCTACCAGCTTTTCATCGCCCAACTATGGAAGAGCTGCACTTGCAGGTGAGCTACCTGTTGAATGAGCGCTCCAATGCTCAGGCAGAGGAGAGTTTTGAGTGGCGCTGGAGTGCCCTGAAACCCATGCGTTCCTCTTCCCCACCACCGGCCTCCTCTTCTTCAGCACGTCATCACTGCCCATCAGAAGAGATTTCAGCCTACCCACTCCTGGATGGATTCCATGGTGGAGACATGGATGACATCCTGACCGTGACTGAAAGCAGTGGAGGGCTGAACTTTGAGTATATGTGGGAGAAGGCCCGGCTGGGGCGATGGAAGGGCCCTGCCTCAGCACCACCCGAATACCCCTCCAGCAATGGTGGGCTAGCTGTGCCTGGCAGCAACCCTTTCTATGAACAGGCAGTACACCGTGGACACAGTCTGGAGACACCCAGTGTTGTGCCTGTAATCAGCGCCCGCAGCCCTTCCGTCAGCAGTGAATATTACATTCGCCTGGAGGACCATGGTAGTGGCGAAGGGCCAGTCTGTGCCCCCAGCCCTGGTTCAGCATCACAGCCCCTCTTTCCCTCTGATTGGGATTGCCACAATGCCCCTCTTCGGCCACCAGAGCAGTCCAATACTAACCCTTTCTTGACTGGGAGCAGCTGTGAAAGCAATCCTTTCCGTGTCGATGGTGAGATCCAAGAGACGTCACTGACAGAGACACCAACCACAGAAAGTGAAGCATTCCTTGCAGAATCCTTGCTCACTGTGTATCGTGAGTTGGAGGATCAGCAGCGTAGCTGGGATGCTGAGATGATGGAGGAACGAGGGGCAGGGGAGACTCTTGCTGGGGACCCCTCAGAGTTCCAGGGGTCACCTTCCTGGGAGCAGGAACCTTCTCTGATGGAGGACCACAGTTCTGGCAGTAGCACTGATGATGGTGGAAGCAGCATTGGAGGAGGGCGGCGCAACCTTCTGCCCTGTCCCCTGTGTACTCGGGCCCGTTGCACATGTGCCATCCCTCGAGGGGATGTGGTAAGCAGCTGGAGCAACCATGGCCCACCTTTGAGGCGTCCTCACCGGGATAGCTATGGCACTGAGGATGACTCCTCACTCAAAGTGGAGCGGGGCTCCCTATCTGACTGTTCTATAGTACCTCCTAGAGACTGTGATGGAGATACTGGGGAGCACAGTGAATTTTATGACCCACTCATGGGCACAGCTGTGAAGACCTATGAACTTCAAGATTACCCAAAGCAGAGAGGTGGGGGAAACATCCGTCCGCCTGGGTCTCCCTTTCCAACTATGACATCCGGGTGCTGCAATGTGATTGTCCCTGTAGAGATACCACCATTATCTACTCTAGCTGAGACTAATGATGAGGAGACTATTGCAATTCTCCCAGAAGCTGTTGATGGATTTTCAGCTGGCCCTGCAACCCTGAGCCTCTCCCCGGCAGCACCTGATCGGCAAAGAGGAACCTTAGACTCTGTAGATTCCTTGGACATTCCCTCTAATACCAGTTCCTCAGATGTCTGCAGCCCAGCCTCCCACTACTCCTCTCCAGGACAAAAATTTGGGGACAGTGGTTATGAAACTGAGAGCACTTTTTCACCTGAGTTTATATTTAAAGAGGAATCACCTCCCTCACCTTCTGGAGAAGAGGAAGAAATAGAAGCGGAAGATGATCCTGGCAAACTGCCAGCAACGCCCATCTCTCAGTCCACTAGCGATCTTACACTCTCAGTAAGTGAAGAAGGACCTGAACTTGAAGAAGAGGTAGGCAGGAGCTTGGGGCTTACAACCCCTCACCGTGATTCTGCTTACTTCTCTGATGGGGAGGCCGAATCCTCTGAGGCACCAGTTATAACCAGAACTGAGGAAGAAAAGCGTTCAGAGAAGACAATAGTAGAGGGAGGCTTTGTGGTTCAGGTGTGCAAAGAACAGTTGTTGGTCACACTGCAAGAGAATGTCACACGGAATCTACTTTGTAGCCAGAAGGTGCCAAAATTGGGCTTTTCACCAATTGCCTCCTTAAAAGATCAGGCGATTGTCAAGCTTTGGAGCCTGGAGCCAGAAGAGACACAGCAAACTGGGGTAGAGGCAGAGAAGGAAAAGGAAAGAGGAGGAGAAGAAAAAGAGGAAGAAGAGAATGAGGAAAAAAGCCACCTTGAGGAAACAGTGCACTTCCCCTGGCCAGAAAGTGTGGCAGATAAAGCAGAAGAAGAAGAGGAAGAGGAGGAAGAAGAAAAGCAGCAGCAGAAAGAAGGAACTGGAGAATTTGAAGAGAAGCAGCTTGAATGGAAAGAAGAAGAAAGGAAGGAAAGAGAGAAAGCTATCCATACTGAGATCCAAAGTGAACCCATGGCCAACGTGGAACAATCACAAGATCCTCAGGAAGACACTTATGTAGCAAATGACCAGCTTAAAAAGGAGCAAGAGCTTGGGGTCCCTGTGAATCAAGCCAGTGAAGATATTAAAGGTAAAATTCTACAATCTACACTTCAGGGTGAAAGTAACAGGAAGAAGAGGGTGTTCGTGTAATGGAAAAACATCCACAGGGCTTAAAATTACAGAGGTTGAGAATCACTGATTTAATGGGAAAATGGCAGCAGCCAAGCATGTGGTGGTGAAGGAAGTGGTAGGGAGAATTCAAGAGGATGGTTTAAGTCACATTATTAAATCCCCAACACTTTAATATGCAGTTCATATTAAAAGGGGCAGAACTTTGATGGCACCATTGCAATTCCCATTATGTCTTACTTTACTGCTTCCCATCGATGTCCCTGGCAGTGGTTCTCTGGAGCAGGATCAGTGTCCCATGAGGTCCCTTCCTAAGTTTCAAAATAAAATCTTAAATGAAGGAAGGGAAGAGTTAATAAAGCCTTTCTCCAAGTTATGGCTATCCTGGGGACACCGAATAAGATTTGTTATTTCTATTTTGTTTTATTTTATTTTAATTTAATTTTTTAAATTTAATTTATTATTATTTTAATTTATATTTTATATATTATTTATTTTATTTTATTTTATCTTTATTTATTCAATTCCTATAGCTGCCTAACCTAACCAAGTGACCCTGGATGACTTACTATTTGATCCAATGGTCCAGTTTTTAATTTTACCACCACCACTACTACTACTACTTTTTCTTCTCCTCCTCCTCCTTCTCCTCCCCTTCCTCCCCCTCTTTCTCTCCTCCTCCTCCTCCTCCTCCTCCTCCTTCTTTCTTTTTTGCTATAAAACTTTCCTCCCCTATAGATTCACAAACACCATCCACAGCCTTGCAAACAACTTTTTTTGTGGTGTGTAAGAGTGGTCTGGTAATCAATGTATATATATATATATAGATATATATTTACAAAAAAATATCTAATTTTGAAGAGGTGGATTTATAGGCAATGTCACAAACAGTAAAAAAAATTACCAATTTGGGGGGGGGGGTGCCTAGAATCTTTTAGCTGCTTTATTAATCCAACCGTGATCAACATAGTTTGATCCATAGTGTTAAATGGAAAACTGTAATTAGTTACAGAAATGATCACAGATGTGTTCTGCTATCAACTTTTCCATGGATACTAATTGTTTGCAGGCCAGGATAGTTTTAGTAATCAAATTAGAGTAAACTATTCATTCATTTTGAGTTGATACATGTGGCAGGTCATATCAGGTTATATGTGGGCAAAAATACAAAAAATGTACTGTTAGTGAAATAATACATTCTGTCTATTCCTCCCTCTGTCCCTCTCCTTCTCTCTCTCTCTGTCTTTCATCCCAACTCTTTTATTCTTGACTGGTTTCCATGTTATTTGTCCTTCTTGACCTTGGACCATTGGTTATTCAATCACTTTCCTTTCTCTTGCTAATCCTCACCTTTGACTTCTAACTTTTGCCTCTAGCCAAGCTATCCCGTTTGTCTCTGTCACTGCCACCACTGGCTTTGCAGACTTTTCCCCCGCCTGGTGGAGCAAGGAAAGGACCATTTTGGGAAGGAACCACTTTGGGGGAGGGTCCGGCTCTGGGAGGGAGAGAAGTTTCCCTAGGAGCAGAAGAGGAAGAGGAAGAAGATGCTGAAGAAGACGAGGAAGGAGGATTGTCTGGAAGCGGAGGGAGGGGTGTGCCCATTGTGGTGAGTGAAAGCGATGATGCCCGCAACTTGCGTGGTCTTCTCAAGTCACCCCGCTCAGCGGAAGAAGCAGCAGCTGAGTTTGACCGCAAGCGGAAGATGGTCTCCTTCTTTGATGATGTCACCGTCTACCTCTTTGATCAGGTGAGTTATGAGGAGATGACGGATGGAGAGGATGACAGTTGATTCACAGTAGCCTGAAGAAGGACTTTAATAGTCCCATTTCCAGGCATTGTCTCTTCTTTCACGGATCCTGGGTTTCGTCTTTTTCTTATCTTCTGCATCTCTGGGTTTATTTCTTCCCACCCAATTGTCCATGCTTTAAATTCTCTGCCAATGCTGACAACACATATTTCCTTTTGGGTCTGGCTTAATCCCAGCCACGCTGTCCTTTCATGCCTCCTTATAGAAACGGCCAATGATCTGTGGATAATAGGTTTTCCCCCCAGCAGTTGGATGCCTTTGATCTATTCCAATAGCTGAAAGGATTCATGCATATTTGCATAATGATGACATGCAATATGAAGGCTCTTTTCTCTCTTGTAGTTTACATCAATAGTTGAAGGTCCTGAAAACCCCAGGGTTTCTTGCAGTTCACATCCTGCTAGCCTTATCTCTCTTTCCACCCCATGATTTAAACAGTCGATTGCTAAACCTTTGCATTCTGATAAATGATTTTCCTTTCTTACTTATTTGATTGAACTGTGCCTCAGTCCAGAGGGACTTTAGATGGATAATTCAAATGGATTTTAATTCCTGTCCATGTTTATATAAAGGAGACACCAACCAATGAACTGAGTTCACAGGGAGTCCCTGATGGTGATGCCCCTTCTCCTGGCTCAGCAGCGGAACCGGGACTTGATGCTTTCCCACCAGCTGATGGCTTCAGTGAGTACTGGAACAAATCAGAAATATCTCCTCTCTCTAGCAGCCTTAAATGTCAAGTAGGAGATGGGTCAATCCAGCTACAGAGTCAGAGTGGAAGAAGGCTGAGCTATCCAGGTGCTTTTGATAAGAAAGTGGTATGTGAAATAAGTTGGAGTAAAGGGTCAGTTTCAAGAAGGAACAGGTTTGTGATCAAACTGATTGTCAGATATAGGAAGAGTAAACTGATGAAGACTGGATAAAGTCCAAAGGAGGTTAAGTTTGATTTTGAAGGAAGACTGTTGAAAAGTACCAAGGATAGCTGCAAAACTCAGCTTGGCTGAGGACAATTTCAAGAAGTAAACTAAGATCCACCTTTAAATTTAATCGATGGACAGTGTGTCAAGGTTCTGACTAATAAACCCAACCAATTCAGCACTCCAAGACTTTAAACTTTTTCAAAGCACTGTTTTATTGAGTACATCATTTTGGCACAGATGAAAACAAAACCAGACCTAACTATTTCCCACATTTTCAGTATAATTAAAGAATAGATAATCCCCTCCCTTATTGTCACAGGTCACATTGGAACACTAATTAGGTGTTCTGGCATCTCACTGGCAACTCCTCTTAGTCTCTGGCCAGCACCTGTTGAGATGACCTTGGTTCCCACAGGATGATTTGTTATTGTCTGGCCTGACATTCCAGATCTCTCTGTTCTCCCATACTGTGTGACAAGCTGAGAAACAGAAAGATGGCTGTGGCAAGCCTGATCTGTTTTGAAGTTGACACAGTGTTTCTTAGTGACTACTGTCTCGGGGTTTTAGAAAGCTTTTAACATAACTAAAATGATGTTTCTCAGGGCAACCTTTCCCAACTTGGCTACTTCCAAATACGGTGGAAATACCTCTCTTTGAATTCCAAGCCATCCAATTTGTACAACACCAGGGTGACAGTGCAGCCTAAAATATATATTCAGCCTCCTGAGCAGGTAGAAGAAAAAGTACAGGATCCTGATGACAAGAATCTTGGTTTAAGACTCCCCTTACCCCTGGCTTAACTATAGTTACCAAAACTCTGAAGTTGTTGATTGAGTATGGAACATCTAGAAAAGTGTTCTCAGCCTTGGCCATTTTAAGATATGTGGACTTCAACTCCCAGAATTCCTCAGCCTGGCTGGGGGATAGCTTAAAATTGCAAAGGTTGAGAAACACTGATCTAGAATATTTTCTACTATTCTACCTCCCATCTTCATCTCTAAATGCTCAGCTTTATTCATTGATGGTTCCACCATCTCTCTGTGTGTATTTTTAATACTGCAAATCATTTGGATGTTTTACTTGAAGTGAAAAAATGGCATTGATGAGTTTACCCTTGAAAATGGGGTCAGATTTCCAGGTATAAAATAGTGGCCAGGTGAAATATAGTTCCATTTTATTTCCTATTGGTCAGATCCTATCTCAATTGTTGTGTACAATTCTGGGCACCATACTTTAAGAAAATTGTTTCATAGAAGGGCAATGAAGAAGACCGAAGGGCAAGAAACTAAGATGAAAAGAATTTAAGGAAGCAGAAAGCTCTAAAAAGAGAAAATAAAAGGCAGTGGTTGTAATAGAGACAAAGGAAGAAACCATGCATTATTTGAAAGAAAATCACACTGTAGAAAAGGATGAAGGATTATTTATTACTCCAGAATGCAAAACTGGGAATAATGGAATTGAGTTACAGAAAGATTGAGACTGGATGAATATTGGAAAAAAAAACATGATTTCCTCTTGGATGTGATCAAGTGAAAATTGGACAACCATCTCTTGTTGGGCAATGGTTTTCAAAATCGGTTTGTTAGAGCACTTTTTTTTCACTCTTGTTAAACAGTAAGAACTGAGGACACACTAGCAGTATTTTAATTAACATTTTTATAAAATCAGAAATAGTAGTTTGCTTTCAATGCAATTTAAAGCAGGGCTGTGCAACCTGTGTGGCCTCAAGTTTCTTTTTTGCAGAAAGTTCTCTCTGCAGTGGCTAAAACTAGGGCAGAGTTTCTCAACATTTGTTGAAGTACATATGAAAGTGCTAATGTAAACCTTCAAATAAGGAGGTTTTTTAAAATAAGGAAAGCTAGGAAAACATGCAAAAATTCCTGTTGTGGCCCAGTAATCTTCAAAAACGTTAAGTCCAGCCACCAAGATTTTGTCTAGATTTAAGTGGATTCATACAGTTAACATTTTCCTCCCAGTTTTTGCTTGGATGGATAACATTTTTCTGTACCTTTCCTGGGTATGATGGTTGGGATCAAAGACAGAGCAGAATTGCCAGTCCTCAGGTGAGCTTCATTTTTATTTCTGCCTTGGTTCGTCTTTTTCTGTGGAGACTCCTGCAGTAAATACGAGTGATCCTCTCTGAAGATAAACATTATTCTTTAGCATTCTTCAACTTAAACCCATTTCATGTGTGAGTGGAAATAAACAAAGCTTCATCTTCTTAAAATGAAAATGTGCTTCAGTTAGAGAAATTTAGGAGACATTGCATAATAATTATGCTGACGCTGGCTTATCCTTTTTTAAAAAATAATAATTTCTACATAATTTATTTTTAGAATATAATTTTTATTGCCTCCATGAATGCTCAGAATCTAAAATTGTCATATTAAGGCAGATGGTGATACACATTCTTCCTTATTCAGAAACTAATCTGCTTTGTGCTGTAGCAAGGACCTAATGATGGAGGTATATCCAATTTTAAAAACTATTTCCTATGTAAGGAATGGAATGTGGTGGCTCAGTGGCTAAGATGCTGAGCTTGTTGATCGAAAGGTCAGCAGTTCAGCAGTTCGAATCCCTAGTGCCGCATAATGGAGTGAGCTCCCATTACTTGTTGTCTTCGGACAGCGCTGGCTCTTCGGCTTTGAAACGGAGATGAGCACTGCCCCCTAGAATCGGGAACGACTAGCACATATATGCGTGGGGAACCTTTACCTTTACCTTTTATGCAAGGAAGTGTAACTTCTCCTATAGGTCTCAAGATACAATAAACTTAAAAACAAAACAAAAGCAATTAAAAAGACAATAGATCACTAAAATAGCAGTCAAGAAGAATGCAAATTAATAGTCTCTATTGGAAAAATAGTGTCACAAGAGCTGAAAGGTAGATCGAAGGCACACATTATATATTACTTTCTGCTTTCCAAAACAGAGAGGTGGCTTATGGTTCTTTGAAGAAGACATACCTAGTGTTTGGATATGATACTTAGAAGTCCATCTTCTGTAGTTGTCAAGCATAGCAAAAAAACTTGGTAGAACATAAAGAACAAGTGCTGAAGTTGATTAACATGAGAAGAAATGGTTATTCTGATCAGGTTCCTGATGTTTAGGGATATTTCATTGATTAATTGATTGATTGGCATCAAGTCAGTGCAGATGATTTTCTCCTTGGCAACCTGTCCCCAACCTGATCTTTCAGGTCTTCCAGTAGAGTGCACCCATCAGCAGTATATCCACTTTCTATTGGTTGCTCTCTTCTTTCTTTCTTTCTTTCTTTCTTTTTCTTTCTTTCTTTCTTTCTTTCTTTCCTTTCTTTCTTTCTTTCTTTCCTTCCTTTCACTCAGCCCAACATCAGAGAGCTAAGTCTTCACACAATGTGTCTGAAGTAGGATAATGGAACCTGGTCATTTGTGCCTTGAATAAGGGACAATTGGTTTATCTGAAAAAAACTGGAGGTCACCAGAATATGTATCAGATCACTCTGGATTTATACCTTCTGGAATTTCCAAACATAATTCAAAATAAGGTCCATATAAAACAAAGCATAGTGATCGACTTTAAATGTAAGCAGATGTGAGTGGTAATACTAGGAGTTGAAGTCCACGCTTCTTAAAGTTGCCAATTTAGAAACATTAATGTAGTACCAATATGATACAATATTTGTAGCTCAGGGTTGAACCATGCGTTCCTTGATGCTCTCTGAGATTGGTGATTTTCTTGAAGATATTTCCTTACCAAACTAGATGCTACTGATGATGTTACCTACTTTGATAATGAAGCTTTTGTAAGAAAACCACCAAGCTCAAAGAGCACCAGGTATGATGCATATGTTCATCGCCTTGAGTTACTCTGTAAAAATTATAAAGGTGGGATACAAATAAATAAATAATAGGGTCATACGTTCTAAGTTCCTTATATGGAATTGGCTCCCTTCTAGCACTCTCCATGACTTAATAGTACCTTTCCAAGCACTCTCAAGTGTTTCCCAGAGATTTATTCAATGATACAGAGAGAGGCAAAGGATTTATGGACCTTCCTATACTCAGAATACACTTTGGCATCTGTCTTCACTGTCTGACAAGGTTTTTTTTAGGCAGCCAGACTTTAATCCTGCTTAGTTTAAGATATGCTTTAGGAAGCCTAAATAGCCCTGAGGTGACCTCCTTTGGCCTATAAGATCAAATACAACAATCTGGCACTCCCATTCATTTTGACAGAGTCTGCACAGTAGATCAATGAACTGAGAGGGAAGGAGGGGGTCAGGATTTTCCAGTACAAGTCCTCAAATTTTCTCCTAGTTTAGTGGAAGAAGGAAAAGAGAGAACTTGCAGAATGATAGGAAGACTTTTTTTTTTTTAAAAAAAAACCACGAGTTGTTGTACAAAGCAGGCCAATAAAGTTTAGTTGCAGAAAGAATTTCCTCATGATGAAATTATATGTTCTGTCAGGGTCCGTGTGACCATAGATCATTAACCAGGTGTTTGTGAAATGCATGTATGTCTGTGAAAAGACTAGTCGAACTAAAGAACTAAAAGTGATTATGCTTCCATACTGAAATCAACTTGTCAAATGGGAGATGCAGAGCAGAGGGACATGAGACAGAGTTGAGCAAATTGGAAGAATTAGGAAATACTGACATCGAGAAAATCTATTTGTTGCTATAATTTTCCTACTTATGCATCGATTCTAAGCACTACAAAAGAAATCTTTCTGCACCTGTCTAATTCTTGTACTGTCTTCTACTCAACAGTGACCCAAAGACTGGGCTCATATGATATATGGAATTTAAACCTGGGTGAACAAAACATAAAAGCAACATGCTGTGCCCAAACAAATCACCCAGATAGTGGTCTAATACAGTGGTTCTTAACCTTTTATTCACCACGGGGCCCCTTTAAATACCTTTTGTGGCCATAGACCTTGGCCATGGACCCCCAAGATTTAAATCATAACATTTCTTCCAGGCTTCACAGACCCCCTGTGATGATATTGTGTGTCCCCCCCATACCCCACAGGGATCCCTGGACAACAGGTTGAGAACCACTGATCTAATGTAATGGTCTGGTCATACAACATATTCTACTTTAGCATGTTGTGTGAACCCAGACAAATTAAGATTTAAGCATGACATCATGTCAGAGCTACTGATTATATTTTTATCTTCTTTATTTTGAGATTGGCGCCAATCTAACCTCCTTTCTACCTTCCCTCTTCTTCCTTCTCTATTAAGGTGGCAGTTTTGAGTGGGACGATGATTTCCCCCTCATGGCTCAGAACCCTTCCTATGTCTCCATGGTGTCAGACCCCGGCACAGCCCAGTCACACCCAGTCCTTTCTTCACCGGTGCCCATGACACCTGCCTTGCTGCCATCAGCCAAGCGGGCTGAGTCCAGCCTCGTGGACACCCTGAGATTCTCTCGCTTCACTGTTTCTCCTGCCCTAGAGCCACATCGGCCTCCATCCTGTGATACTGAATTGGGACCCACAGCTGGTAAGGGACATAGAGGCATGCCATTCTTTTCCATTATCCTGTGTAGGGAGGTTTATTATGGAACGTAATGAGGAAGGAAAATTCCAGGTGGGGCTTTGCGGAGTTTGGATTCTAGACCAGTTACAGACAGGAGTGGATTTAGAGGAATGGTTCTTCATATCTGAATGAACTTCCCCAAATTTCATATTCCTATGATGTTGAATTTTCACTCCCATAATTCCAAGCCAGAGAATTGCCCAGGACTTCAGAAGAACCTAAACTAAAGAAAGCTGCTCTAAGCTAACCAAACTTTTTGATTGTATGGATGCTATGGCCTTTCATTGAGAAATGGAGTTTCAGAGTAACCATACGTAGAAGGATAGCTTGAGTTTCCTGGGCCCATAAAATTACCACAGTTGGCAAATCTTGCCCAAAGGATGATAGATTTCTCTGTGTGATTGAACAGATGATTGGTGAAGATTATGTGGGCATCTTTAATTCTTTACCCAATTGAAATTATGCATATTTGGCTGAAAAAGAGAGAATTGTTCCATTTAGCAGTCTTTTAAAATTATTGTTGTAGATCAAAGAAGCATAACCTGATGTGCTTGTGACATTCTAGAATGCACTCTAGAAAATGATATTCAAAGGCCAAATACAACTCTCAGCCCCCAAAAATAACTCTTCTTTTTCTTCTCCTTCTCCTTCTCCTTCTCCTTCTCCTTCTCCTTCTCCTTCTCCCTCTCCCTCTCCCTCTCCCTCTCCTTCTCCTTCTCCTTCTTCTCCTTCCTCTTCTTCTTCCTCTTCTTCTTCTCCTTCTTCTCCTCTTCCTCCTCCTCCTCCTCCTTCTCCTCCTCCTTTTCCTCCTCTTCCTCTTCCTCCCCCTTAACAAGAAGTTTCTTTTTCTTTCCACCTTCCAGATGCAATTGAGAACTGAGAATTAATGGAAACTGGATAACCCCGCCACCTGTCATCTCAACATTCAGGGACAGCACCCAGTCATCCAGTTGACCTGCTGATACCAAGCTACCACACATCCATTTTCTGCAGTGGATAGATTGACAGATGTGTGTGTGCGTGTGTGTGTGTGTGTGTGTATGTGTGCACGTGTGTATCTGCGTGCACAGCATGGGGCCATTATTGCTAACTAGAACCTGACATATGTGGACTTCTGCTCTCCTGCTCACTGACACATCCCTGCCTGGCAAAGCAGAGAAGCAGAATTTTTTGTATAAACAGTCTCAGGCCTCCATATGATGAGGAAGATATCTCCTCAATGCTTGAGGCCTCTGCTCTGCACTGGCTTTTGAATGTATAACCCCTGTCCCCTTCCAGCCTCCCTTCCACTCTCTGATATGTTCCTTCTAAGGACCCTCTGTGCCAAATTGAGAGGGTTGAGGGTGGGAGGGGAGGAACCAATCTTTAGGAAGTTGCCTACAACTGCTCATGAGCCCTTCTGTATTTCATCACCTGCAGTTTTGTAACATGGAACATGGCTACCAATTTAAAAGTCCTTTTGTGCCAAATGGAACTGAATAGGACTGGTGACCATTTCCATTTAACCAGCATTATATACATAAAAGAGACCACTCTGTTGAACCTCAGACAGAATTATATTGGCAAGATGGAGTAATCAAATGCTGTAAAGGTACAGGGACCTTGGGTAATGAGAGTTGGTTGGGTGGGTATCCTTTGTTCACCATTCATTCATTTCTGAAAAGGAAAAGCAGTAAATTGGTCACATCCCTCATTTGTAGTGACCAGATAATTGATAGCCATTGATTCATTGTGGGAACTCCCTTCATATTGTCTTGACAGCTCAGTGTGTGCATTGGACTGGGAAAATCATTCCTAATTCATAATCCGAGTTGAAGATGGTTGTCTTTTATTGGGAGTGGTCGGTTCTGACTTTCTCAGTCCCCTGCTGGTTTGTTTTAGAGGTTAATAAATGTCTTTTGGGACCTGTTTAAATGACAAGGACTTTCAAAGAGTGGAAAAGTCATCTCTTGTGCGAAAAACCACAGTATGGAGAGGAAATGGGTTGGACTGAGAAAGCTCAAGCAATTCTATGGAGATATCTACCGGTAATCTGTGGGCATTTTGAGGGTAAACAGCTCTCTCTTTATCTGCAGAACATTGTGGCCAGATGGGAGATTACAAGCAGCAATGAAGAGTGCTTAACCCTGGTGAAGGAAGAGGAGGAATGGAAGATTAGGCTTAAGCACACAATTCTACTGGCTGATTTAACTGAGTATCTTCCATGTGTGTATTCAATACATCTGGAAGACACCAGTCTTAAAAGTAATGCCTGTGTTAGCCAAGAATAATGGATCTTGTCATCCTAACATATCTGGAGTACTTCTTGGCGGGAAAGATGGTTTTGACCATTTTTCATCCTGCACATGGCATATTATAGGTTGGTTTTCAGCCTCTTTTAGAAATAGCCAGGATGGACCAAGTTGAATGAGTAATGACTCTAAACCTTAATTAACCTTATGGCAATAGTTTCACTTTTGATTTAGCTTATAATAGGGAAATGTGAGTTTTCATAATTGGTCTCCTTAGTTTTAGCCATGATTAGCTGGAAAAATAGTGACGAAAGAGTGGAGTTGATAAATGCCATGGGGAAAATGCAACAAGAACCAAGATGTGGGAGAGACGTCTGCTATCTGGGCATGACTTGATTTATGGGGATGGCAATTGCTGATATCCTTTCTGATTTGTGTTGAAATAATAGCTGCAATAATCTCCTCTTGTTTAGTGGAATCTCCAATCTCTGGATTCTGGGTATTTTACATCAGCTATATCTTTCTTGAAGATCTTAAGGCTAGTTACCGGTATCTACAGAACATTTCACCATACTGCGTGCTGTTCAGTGAATTATATATTTTACTAAGGAAGTCTAGAACTATCAACTAAATCAGGCTTTTCCAATCGGGAATTTCCAGGAATGTGGATTTCCAACTCTCAGCATTCCAGAGCCAATATGACCATTGATGAGAATTCTGGGGGTTGAAGTCCACATTCCTGGAAATTCCCAAGGTTGGGAAACACTGAATTAAATAGATAAGTTTGGGAGCAAACTGTTTATAGCACCTATCTCCCAAATGGCAATTTCCAGCACTGGCAATGTGAAGCAAATTACAAGTTTTTCAAGTCCTCATTCTATTTACTAGTCTCTAAATGTTTTATGGACACTATCTATGCCTCCATCAGATGATATCCTTTGTGAGAGATTTAAGATAGCTTTGCCTGACTTAATGCTTTCCAGATGTATTAGAAGTACAACTCTTAGCCAGCACAGCCTGGAAATTTTGGGAACTGCAGCTCCATTACATCTGTTAGTGATCCCAGTTAGGGGATGATGTCAAGGAAGGTTTTTCTTTCAGAGGTTTTTCTCCTTCTCTAAAGGAAAAGGTACCCAGATTCAATTGCTTTTGGAATTTTTAGAATCAGTGGGCATAAAGTAGGAAGGGTATTGTAGGGTTACTCACCAGCTTACAATGTATTATAATGCAGAGGCTTCCTTGTGGAAGGAAGAGTGGGCTTACTGGATTTGGTTGTGTTTACTGCTGTGTCCTTTTCAAAAGTTCCGGGTATTTCAATAACAACTTCATTACAAAATTAGAACCCTGAGCCTGCTCCAGGGTGTGGCGGGGTGCACCCAGCAGGTAGCAAGATCCTTCCACACTTTGTCCACAAGTGTTCTTTAAGTGCCTGTCAAATGCTTGAGCAGCATCTGTATTATCTCAAGAACATCAAGACTGGAAACTGGCTGGTTTTGCATGGCATCAGGCCTCTGTATTCTGCCTCTTGGTGGTGGGCAGTGTGAACATTTTGATTATCTAGCTTCCATTCTTGCCATGATAGAAACATTCTCTTTGATCATGGCTTCCACCTTGGTACCATATATTACATTTTTATAGATTCTGAGGGAAACAGAAATTTGGGTACAATATCAATAACCCCTTTCCTGTTGCCATTTGTAGCACAGAATAAAGGGATGATCATCTTTACTGAATGCTCTGTTAAAATGAAAGAGTCTTCTTTTTTTGGGTAGGTGGGTGTTTTGTTTATAAAGAAAGTGGTATTCTTTAAAGACTGGTGGGAGGAATGGAAGAATAAATATACCTATGACCATTTGTCTTGTATATCCATGATTCCACTGGGGATTGATACTGAATTATGGTGGGTCAAGCAGTAAAATAATAATCTGAATATTTAAGAAATGGATGATTTACTGAGGTACAAAAAGGTGAACTCTGGAGAATCTGTGTTGCAGAAATAGATGGCTAAATGTTTTACAGAGTGGTATTTCATTAGTGGGAATATTCATTCCAAGAATATATAGGGATAGAGAAATATTTAAATACCAGAATTTTAATAGCATCATATTTTGTTACAATCTGCAGAGGTTCTCTGCAGATCGTATAAATGGGAATGCAAGTGGGGATACAAGCTAGTTGGTGAGTGGCAAATGGAGCTTTTGAACCAATTTGAAAATATCAGACAGAATTAGTAAAGCTGTAATTTGTAGAGAAAACTTTATGGTGGTAGGGAAACTGGTGAAGTCTGTTTTCTCCAACAAAGAGCACTTTCATTCCAAAACTAAAGCTCTGGTATAACTGTGCTTCAAGGTATCAAGAAAACATAGAAAGGCACACATTTATATTAAGCTTTATTAATTTTAAAATTAGGATATAGCTAATGAGACCACAACATCTGCACAGCTGGTAATGTTTGTCCCAATGCAACAATACATTCCCCATCCCCTCTCTTTCATTTATGCGCACACAGAGACCAATAACAAGTGGAACCTCATTGTTCTTTATATATTATGTCCCAGCTACACCAAACACCTAAAGTGTAGAGTTCCACAGGCTTTTTTTTTAGTAAAACATAAAAATTATTTATCAATGGGTAAGAAACCATGGCATACATGCAATCACTTGATAAACCAGTTATCTTATATGGCTGAACTGAGAAGATAAAAATATAGTTATTCCATTATTTTCTAATATGGTGCAGGATGATAATATTTCTTTACAATCAGCTTACAATGCTGTCAAAAACATAGTATGGCAACTTCACATATGATAAATGTTATCCTGCATTCACTATTTTGTTTTTTGTTTTTTGAATGAATCCCATATAAGCTGTCTCTTTTTATGTGAAAGCCATTTTGATTTTGTTTTGGTATGTTCCTCATCTCCTCTGTACTCTCAAAGCAGAGTGTCTCAGTGTCAAAATTTTCCATCATTCCAATTTTCACATATCAATTGCAGGATCTGTAAACTCTGGTCTTAGATATGAACAATCTGTAACTTGAATTTCATTCTTCAGGCTTTTGAGTGAAAGAGAATAAAAATTTTCCAGATGTATTTCAGCTGAAACTCATGTACACACACACACACACACACACACACACACACACACACACGGCAACAATCATGAGATGACTGGAGTTAATTTCTAACAAAAAAGCAGGAAATGCAAAGATAAATGTATACATTTTAGCCCTATGTAAGATAAAATGAGCTGTTAATAAGACACAAGGTTCCCAGCTTCAGAGATCCAGGATATGTGTTTGTATCTGAATACAGAAACACACACACTCACACACATTTGGCAATCATATTGTTATGCAGAGAATTCTGTGCTACTGTGCTTAATCTGCAAATCTATTTCTAAACTGATCTTTCATTTTCAATATTTCCCCATCTTGACATTTTATATTTGGCTCTCCAGAATTCAATAATAAAACTGTTTTAGAAGATAGTTTGATTTGATGGGTAATAAAAACAGGCAAGATCCGTATTTCATGCTTTTGGAACAGCATATCAAATGGGAACTAGTGTATATAACCTGACCATAAATACATGCCTGTTTTTGCCTCTTGAACACATACATTTCGAGCAGAGGAAGTAAGTGATTTCCAGTTATAGACATTATACTGTAAACATAAATGAAGGCTGTACGTAAAAACCCCTTTTCTTTGTAGCCATCTTATATTGAAATGTGAACAAATATAGGCAATGTCCATACCTTTTGCAATTTATAGTAAATGTTGGATTTGGAAATACAGAGTAGGGATTCCAGTCACCAACCATTGCTCTGATCTTGTGCTTTTAATATGCCTCTCAATTCTAATATCACTAAGTTTGAACACAGTCAAGTACTTCTAGTTGGAAAAGGGGGAACAACAGTTCTGATGTGAAAAAGGCCTAAATACAGGTAATCCTCGATTTACAACAGTTCATTTAGTGACTGTTCAAAGTTATAATGGCATGAAAAAAAGTGATGGCCATTTTCACAGTGACCACCTTTGTAGCATTCTCATGATCATGTGATGAAAATTCAGATGTTTGGAAACCGTTCATACTTATGGCCATTGCTGTGTTCCAAGGACATATGATCACCTTTTGACAAGCAAAGTCAATGGGGAAGCCAGATTTACTTAACAATCAGGTTGCTCAATTATCAACTGCAGTGATTTGCTTAATAACTGTGGCAAGAAAGATCATAAAATGGGGCAAAACTCAAGAAATGTCTCACTTAACATCAGAAATTTTGGGCTCAATTGTGGTCGTTAAGTCAAGGGCTTCCTGTACTGCAAAGTAAAGCAAATGTTTGTAAACAGGAGCATAGAAGAAAACCAAATGTTTTGATTCTGAACTTATATAGGGATTGCTTCTAGCATTAGCAATTCAAAACATGTCATCTAGCTAATCTGTCTTGCTGTCTTAGTTTTATTTTTTTTACAAATTAGAAAAAATAATGAAACACAGGTGAACTACAAGTGGGAGGTAACTGTATAAAACTAGATAAACCTTGCACTTCCAAAACCTGAAAATATTCTTTCATTGTGTCTGTTGAAATTTTCAGTCATCCAGGTCATAGTTGTCTCTAAGGTGTTTTTAAAAAACTGGACTGTTTTTTTCTGAGAAAAAAGAAAACATTTTGCTTCTTTCTCAAGAAAACATATTCTTTTTCCTCAAAAAACAAAACAAACAAACAAACAATCCAGTTGCCTTTTGAAAAAGCACCTTTGAGTATTCTTCAGTTGGTAAAATATCGATCTTGTTTTCTTTCCAATAACAAAGGCGTTCTGATATTTTTCAGCCCTGACAGTTGTTCTAAAGCCACAGTTTCACTATATGGTTGAGAGTTTCATCAAAGGTAGACATCTTGTGCATTTATTTGCTTATCCCAAAAGGGCCATATTGTTGCTTATTTATGCAATCACACTCAAGATTAAATCAGGATCAGTAGGCATGTTACTCAAATCGGTCCAGGATTCTGTAATAGCATAGCTAAGCCTGCAAGGGGGCATACTTGGATTTTAAATGACTGGGTTCTTTGTCAGTTGGAGAAGAATGTGAGGGGCAAAAGAAAAGCGAGATGGCATTTCCTTTCCTCACTGGGAAAAATATTTCTTTCTTCAGACAATATAGCTGAATTACTCTATTTTGGCTTTGACCAAAATGCCTGCAGTTTGGTCTGCCAGGACAAGAATACTTCTGAATAACTGTCTTTATTATACATTCTGGCAACAAATTAAATAAACACTTTAAAAAAAAAAATCAGCAACTGCCTTGCTTAATCTACTTCCTCCTTCCACAAACAGAAGCCCTGACTTCGGGCATTTCTCTTTCTATCTCATGTTTCCTGGGAAGCAGGGGAAAATCTCTATATTTTTTTTAGACCATCGCATATCATAGTAAGATAAACCTCTGGTTAAATCTACAGAAAACAATATAAATTACAAAATAAGTGGCCTATGTTTAATTGTAACTTTTTCATAATACAGATGTGCTTTTTTCCCATGAAAATATCTCAACAATTGTTTGAAGAGGAATCAAAACCTACTAGCAGCATGGATCACTTCATGGACTGCAGACCCGATTCAGAGAATCCAGTAATCATAAATCCTGGCTCCTTTTCAATCCACAACCCATGCCTTGTTAAGACACTTAAGATAGGCCTACAATCGTGCAATGAATGTAGAGACAGCACATCAATTATCAATAGCGGTTTTTGTAAAACTTACAACCTCCTACCTCAGTGTTTCTCACCTTAGCAACTTTTAAGACATGTGGACTTCAACTCCCAGAATCCCCTAGTCAGCCTTCCTGCCAGAGAATACTGGAAAATGAAGTCTACGTCTTAAGAGTTGCTAAGAGAAACACTGCTTTACTTCTTCAATGAAACTGTTCACACACTCACCTTCCCAGAGCTATTTCACATGTGTATGTTTATCACATGATAACATTATACAAATGGGTGATTTCCAGGCCTTAAGGGGCCAATACAAAACTAACACGGCAGTAAGATCTTTCCTACTGATTTAAATCTGATATTTTTCAATACAACCAATTCATAATAATTCCCATGTGATTTTCTAAGTAAGCTGGGCCTGTAGCTGAATAACTCAATGATGAAATATCAATGTATCTTCTAAATATGAATCAACTTTGAATTTGATTTTCCTTGATTTAACCATTCCTCCCACCATTTCTCTCTTACTCTCCTAAACCAGTTTTCTCTGCCCTTTCGATTCTCAAATCAACATCTCTTACTGCTACACAATTGGAAAAGATTAGTGTGGACTTTCTATTGGAAGTCCACATGCAATATGTTTATTTATGACTTATGTAATGATAAAGGTAGAAGTTTATTGCGGAATGGAAAGTTCACATGACCCAGGTGTTGTAGGATATGTACAGTCATTCAATTACTCAACCGGCTTAGCAGAATTAACTCTAAAGAAAGATACATTTAAGGTCTGCTGAATTTAAAAAAAAACAGAATAAAAACTTAGGTTGCCAATTTAAACACACCTTCATTCGGTTTCAAAATACAGGTAGTCCTCGATTTACAATAGTTCGTTTAGAGACCATTCAAAATTATAGTGGTACTGAAAAAAATAACTTAGGACCATTTTTCACATTTAAGACCATTGTAGCATCCTCATGGTCATGTTATCAAAATTTGGATGTTTGGCCACCAACTTATATTTATGACAGTTGCAGTGTTCTGGGGTCATGAAATCAACTTTTGTGACCTTATTACAAGCAAAATCAATGGGGAAGAGATTCATTTAACAATCCTGTTATAATCTTAAGAACTGCAGTGATTCACTTAATCACTACGGCATAGAAAGTTGAAAAATGGGGCCAAACTCAATTAACAAATGTCTCCCTTAACAACAAAAACTTTGGGCTCAATTGTGGTCAAGGACTACCTATATCTTCTTTCTGAGCACATGCCATCAAATCAGTGGCATTTTAGTCAAAGTGGGTAAGAAAACAAACAGATTCTGATCAGTGGAAATTTTGAGTTGTAAGAAACATAAATCACATTCAGAAACCCACATTCACTGAATTTCTCTTCATTTGAATATCCTGTAACATGCCATCCATAGCTCTCTTTTATCTCCTTTTCCTTTCATCTGACCTCTTTCCACCTGTCCCCACATCCTTCACCCTTCTCCTGCCTGTTTATCCAACTATTACACCTCTGCTTCCATCACTTGCATCCAAACTCTGTCTCCTCTTCAACTGTTGCTGTCCTCCTGCCGTTAGCTTGCCTTCCCAGGATCCTGGAACTGCTACCATAAATGAAACCCCGTAGCCTTTTTGCTGTGCATCAAGTCTGTGGACCTTTCCTGTGCCATTAAGGGAGAGTGACATGCCTGGACCAGCCTGGCCTGCAAAACCTACTATGAGCCAGAAGCAGTGTATTAGGTGGGAAAGGCCATATGGTGAGGGAAAGGGGGAAAAGCAGGGTAGTGGTCTATCCCCACTTAAGATTGATTGCATGTTTCACTGGATGAGTGGGGCCGAGCGGTCATTGGTCACCGTACGTTTCAGCTTAATATGAGCAAAGGGATTGATCCTGCAAGGGAAAAGGAGAGAAGTAGTGTGAGATATGTGGGCCCAGGGTTCAGGGAGCTTTTTGAAGCTGCAAAAAGAAAACTTATGCTTAAGGTCAACCTTCCCCAAACTATTGGCTTCCAGATTTATTAAATTCACACACACCCACACACACACACCCATCATTCCTAACCAGCAGGTGTTGGGAACTGACAATGCATCTTGGAAAGGCTGCTGTAGACCGAGATTAAAGCAACAAAGCTGATGGGGCAGAATAGCCTGTATTGTAGCAGACAATGCACTGGATTCCTGTAAAGCTTCACATATTTTATTTGTTCATTTATTTGGCTTTATATCCTTTCTCTTCAATTCACCAGCAGTAGAATTGTTGCATAGCATAGATTTTTTAAAATGAATGTTTTAAATATAAAACATTAAACAGTTTGGTGGTGAAAATACAAGTAAAACTGGTTTAAAATGGCCTAAAGCAGTGGTTCTCAACCTATGGATCTGTGGACCCTAAGCGAGGGCCCATGATGTTGTCACAGGAGGTCCACGAAGGCTTGAAGAAATGTTATGATTTAAATTTTGAGTTAAGTCTTGGGGGTCCATGGCCACAAAAGGTATTTAAAGGGGTCCGTGGAGAAAAAATTGAGAACTACTGGCTGAGAGGAATTATAAGGTCTCTGTTTAATGTTTATACCTGTTGTCCCCAATCCCTGGGCCGTGGTCCACTATCAGTCTGCGGTTCATTCAGAACCAGGCCGTGCAAGCACGCATACGTGTGTAGTTCCAATCCATAGAAGTAGCTGTGCACACTCGCATGCACGTGCCTGCCACTCACACAGAACATGCCTGCCACTCACACATCCCCTCTCCCCCTGTCAGCGGGCCAGGCCACCAAGCCAGATAGGTTGGGGACCACTGGTCTAAACAGTGAAGAACGATAATTGCCAGGAGAACTTCTCTCAGCAAGCAGTTTATTTTATTCTTTTTTAATTCGATTTGTATGCCACCCTTCTCCCGAAGGACTCAGGGCGGCTCACAATAAAAACATGGAATATACAAAAACATATACCCTGGTTGGGCCCTCTTTCCTGAAAAATCCTTTGCTTTTATAACAGAAGTGGGGAATGATGGATCCTTTATGACTTGAGGCCTTCAATTCCCAGAATTCATGAATTCTTGGAGTTGAAGTACACAAGTCACAAAAGGGCCATCGTTTCTCACCTCTGCTTTATAGGATAACATGAACACTTTGAAGTGACTACCAAAGTGGAACTGATACTGGAAATCCTTCACTTTGAACCATTGTTCAAAGTTACAACATGATCTTTAAAAAACGACTTACAACCTGTACTTGCACCTATGACCACCTATGACTGTAGCATCTCTACAGTCATATTTTGATACTTAGCGACCAGTAGGTATTTACAATGGTTGAAGCATCCTAGAATGATGTGACTGTCATTTGTGATCTTCCTGGCCAGCTTCCAACAAGCAAAGTCAGTGGGGGAAGCCAAATTTGCTTAATGACCATTACATGAATGACAACCTGATTTATGTAATCAGAGTAGCAATTTGCTTAACCACCATGGCAAAAAATGTTGCAAAATTGTGAACGACTCACTTAACAACTGCCTTGCTTAAAAAAGGAAATTCAGGTCCCACTTGTGATCATATGACAAGGGCTGCCTGTATTACAAAATATGGATTATGTATTCTAGGTATTTTTGTGCAAGCATAATTTTCTCTCATAAAACTTCCCAATGTTTTATTAGTTAACCAATTATAATAAAAACTGCTAAAAAAAGCAGCTGGCAGCTATAGTATAAAATCAGCATATTCAGAACAAAAGGTTTTAAACTGGCCTTAGATCTGTAGTGCTGGTTTATTATTTAGAAGTTTCACATTCATTTTTTTTGTCTATGAAACACACTTCTACCAATAAAACCAGAATTACAGAGCTAAAACTCAACCATATAAGGTGAATTCTGTATTCTAAAGCACAGGCCCACAAGATAATGCCAGAACAGAGCATACAAGAGATTCCACAGAATAAAAACAAGAGATGACAGGAGGTTTCTCACCTTGAAGGAGAGGCAGTTGGACTTCCAAACTCATTTGCCAACTGGAAAGTAAAGTAAAAGAAAAATGCATTCAGAAGTTAAGGGATTCTCTCTGTTCATGCCCCAAATCCAGGGCCTTGCACAATGGACACCACCTACAGATAGCAATGGGCAAATACAGGTCCTTCCTTTCTTCCCTCCCTCCTTCCTTTTCTCATATTTTTCCCTTCCTTCCATTTTCCATTTCTTTCCTTCCATTCTCATCTTCCTTCCCCACTCTCTAATTCCTTCCTTCCTTCCTTCCTTCCTTCCTTCCTTCCTTCCTTCCTTCCTTCCTTCCTTCCTTCCTTCCTTCC
>JANHFM010006971.1:0-28596 GCA_032468115.1 Grayia smithii
TGGAGGGGTAGAGACGAATTCAAGGGATAGACCAGATCTTACCGTATCCCTGACCCAAGTGTCAGAAGTGATCTGATCCCATCGGTCAGCGAAAATAGCCAATTTGCCCCCGATGGGATGATCAGATTGGCACCTAGCGCTGGTGGTAGAATGGATGGCCCCCTCCCCCACGAAAGGGCCAACGGCCCGAATAAGGCTTACCTCAGGCTGCCCTGTCAGGTGTCAGGTCTGTCTAGCCCCCAAGGAAGGATTGAACCTAGAAGATGCTGCACCCCAGTCAGATGCCCTAGGCAGAGGACGTTGGTAAGGAACCAAGTAGTAGAACTCGGTCTTACGGTGTGCACTGGGTAGGATCTTCCTCTTGTCCTTGGTTTCTGTTAACAGCGGTTCCAAGACCGGACCAAATAGCTGAGTCCCAGTATAAGGGGCTGAAGTCAAGTGCCATTTGTGGCAGGCATCCGCTGGCCAATGGCAGAGCCAAAATAAACGGCATGCAGCCCCCACGGCTGCCATTGACCTGGAGGCAAATCTGGCTGAGTTCAGCATGTCATCCGCTGAGAATTGGACAGCCGCAATTATCTTGTTCACATGTTGTAGAAGCCGTGTGTCGTCTGGCGGAAGCTTGCTCCTGAGTTGCCGTAGCCAGACTAAGGTCGTTCTATTAAAAAAGGAGGCGGTGGACGATGATCGAATTGTCCATGCCACCCCGATGTGCACGCTGCAATGACTGATCCAATCTGCGCTCCTCAGGTCGCAGCCCTTCTTCCATTTCTCCCGGAATCGAGGAATTTGGTAACAGCGCCGCGACTGGAGCATTGATAGAAGAGACCTGCAGAAGCGAAGATATCTCAGGTGCCACATTAAAATATCTGTGATCTAGTGTTGAAGGCAGCGGAGCTGAGCCTGGAACCTCCCACTGCTTCTGCACTACATTGATAAACATGGAAGGAACAGGGACCATGTCCACCTGCCTGCCTGGTTCGGAAAACAGCGGCTCTGGAATGTCCTGTGAGGTAGGAGTTTCCCCGTCTGGGGTGCTTCCTAGCCGAGCCACATTAATTGCTTTGAATAAAAGCGATTTGAAAATTGTGGGTGGAAACAGCCCAGTAAAAGGCGGTTGCCCTGGCACAAAACCCTCATCATCTGACAATTCGTGCCTTGTCCAAGCCATCGATAGGAGGCTGATAGCCGTCACCAGAATCAACAGGAGCCTCAGGATCATGGGCGGAATGGAGATCCTCCTCATAAAGGTTGTCCACAGTGGCAGAAATAACTGACTCCACCGCGCAGAGGTAGACAGAGCAGCTATAAGGCCTTGGTGGATGGCCCTGGCGACAATATCGTGAAAATTAGCAGGTAACCCTGCTCCTTGGGGCACCATGGGCAATTTGGCAGCAGGTGTGGTATGAGCGTCTGGTGACTGAGCCCCCCACAGGACTGCCGCTGAGATAGTCAATCTGACAATCCTGCAATGACACCTGGTCAGCACTAATTCCTGGAGAGCTAGACCGTGGCTGAACACCTGAGGAAGCCTTACTAGTCTTACTGCATATTTTTTGCAAGGCTAAATGTCTGCGTTGTTCATCTTTTTGAGACACCTTAGAATGGATGCCTGACTTGAAACTCTTATCAGAGTTAGACTGATTTAGATCAGAAGTCACATGTGGTGAAGCCTGCACCTGCTCTGCTTGATTAAGATGGTGGGTGGAGGCCTCTGTCTTCTCCGCCCTCTTAGATTTACTCTTTGCCTTAGGCATCCTTAACCCTAAAATCCAGGTGCCAGATAACAATAGGCAGTCGTGAAGTGGACCAACAGGCACTGAATGCCAGCTAGGCTGAGGTTAGAACAGGCCCAGAATCTCTGAGGCTCAAATATTATAATTAGTCATGTGACCTCCCTGTGAGGTAGGACAGAGACAAACAAGAAGCATAAGGCTTTGTATCAAGTGTGCCCTTGTTGTAATAGACCACTTGCTGTGGCCAGGGAGACACATAAGGCCTGATTGGAGCTGAGCTCCTTAACAAATGCTGCAGGCCGAAACAAAGGATTCCAAAATGGCCGCCTGGCCTCGTGTCACAGGGAGCGCGAGGGTCCTTAGTCAGCGATCCCAGAAACTGGGAGAATGCAGGGCAGCAGAGCGCAGGCTGTAGTGAACTCGAAAGGCTCCTGCTATCTCGTTTGAATCGGGCCTCCAGCTGACATTGAATTGAGGCTCAAAGCTCCTATTTCAAAGGGCAGGCGGCTCCGCAGATTTAAAATAGCTGCCCTGCCTGCCAGGGCCCTGTGCCTATCACAAGAAAGGAGCGCAAAGCTCCTGCAACTTCTAAGGGTAAAAGGGCAGCTGCCTGCTGCTAAACAGGCTACCTGAGAAGTCCTACGGCAGCCCGAACCTTTGCAATGGAGCACAAAGCTCCTGAGGCCCTTGGCTTAGAAGTCAGGTGGCAGTTATGATGTAAAATGGCTGCCCGCTTCAATGAAGGGGAGCGCGAAGCTCCTGACCCATTGTCTCAAGGTAGAGTTGGAGCGTGAGGCTCCTGCAATGGAATTGCACCTGTCAGGCAAGATAAAAAAGGGTGAAAATGGAGTGTGAAGCTCCTGCGTGCCTCCCTTGCCCTCCCTGGCACCAGAGCAAAATCCAACAGCAATATCTTCTTTGGCAATGCTGGACCTGATGTAAAGGCCTGGGAAAAAGAACGGGCAAAAAGCCCGTGCTTCAGACTCTACTCACTCAGAAGCTATACAGTCACCCAAATTACTCACAAACTGCTCCAAAATTGAAGCCAGCAAAAGAGAAAGGAGAGAAAAGCCAGAAATGGGCAGAGAAAAGATCCAGCACATCCGTCCTCTGAAGGACCGAGCCAAAAGCTGGGATCCCCTGGCAACAAGGGCGGGACTTAACAACTTTGGCAGCCTCGGTCCTTCATCTGATTAGATGAGCGCGACCCATTTCTGGCTGATGTCTTCAGCCAATACAATCGTGATATTAATTTAACAACTCCAGTGATGCACTTAACAACTTAACAACAAGCAAGAAAGGTTATAAAATGGGACAAAACTCAATGAACAAATGTCTCACTTAGCAACATAAATTCTGGAGTCAACTTTGGTCATAAGTTGAGGACTAATTTGGTATCAGTAAAAATATAAGTGCCCAATATTTTGCAGACTGCATGAACAAAGATATTTAATAATTTACAAAAAACCAACAGATATTCTAATCTAAATCTCACTTTAAAAAGTTAAAAAAAAGATAATGAAAGAAACTGTTTCCCATACACCATACTTTTCAGAATATAAAATGCACTTCCATCCCCCAAGAGGGTTGAAATGTTGATGTGTCTTATACACATTTTTTGCCTCCCGAAGCCCCACCTCGCGCGTCCTGTTTTTGTGAAAACAGGCCCATTTTTAGCAAAAACGGGGTGTGCAAAGGCTTTGGGAGGCCTGCAGAGTGGTCCTGTGGCTAAAGAGAGCAAAAATACCCACATTTTTGTGAAAAACGGGCCCTTTTTGGCCTCCCAAACCCCCCACGTCACATGCAAAACTAGAAAAATACCATAGGAGAATGGAAAGAAATCCCATTTCTTTCCGAAAGGGAAGAATGACAATATTTCATTTATGATACTGCTTCATGAATAACAGCAATCTGAAAAAAAAATTGTTTGAAGGATATCAGTCTGCAACACTTCTAGCAAAAGCTAATGTTAATTGAGAAAGTAAAAGTCTCCAGGATGCTAAAAGGTAATAGTCAGGCAACATATAAAAGCTTATTTCTTGGGTAATTCTTTTACTTGCTGCATTATGTTTCCTGTAACAGGTATTAGGACTCTTCAGCCATTACGACATACTAGTTGAGTTTATTTATTGTTCTCCTTAAACAGGGAACCAGAAACACTAGCTGGGAAGCAACTGAGATTCACTAAACAGTCTACAAAGTAGCGGTGCTACATGTTGAATGAGCTGTAACACGAGAGGGCCGAGGTAGGGTCCGAAGATTGTAAGCCTTAGCGATAGCGTGCCGGATCCATCGTCTCACCATCGAAGGGGAAGCCTTTTGACCAAGAGAAGTGGGTGTGAATGAGACAAAGAGTGCCTCTGAGTGTTGAAAAGGAGCCATTCTCTTAATATAAATACGAAGAGCCCTACGGACCTCCAGGCAGTGCCAGTGCCGTTCGAGACGATGAGAAGGAGAAGCGCAAAAATTAGGCAACACTAGCTCCTGAAGATGGTGGAAAGGTGTGTTAATCTTAGGAATAAAGGCAGGGTCGAGACGGAGGATGACCCTGTCAGGGTGAAACACACATAGGTCACTTCTTATGGAGAGAGCGGCCAACTCGGAGATACGACGGGCCGATGTGATAGCTACCAGAAAGGCAACTTTACAAGTCAGGAATCGCAAACTCACTGAACGGAGAGGCTCATATGGATCAGAAGTCAAGGAGACCAAGACCAGGGAGAGATCCCAGGTGGGATACCTGTGGAGAACTGGAGGTGATAAGTTGACGGCCGCCCGTAGGAACTGTCGCACCAGAGAGTGATGGGAGATGGAATGACGCTGTCCAGCTGAGAGAACCGAAGCTAGGGCGGCCACTTGCCGACGAAGAGTATTAGCAGTTAGGGCCTTCTTCAACCCCACTCTCAGGAAACGGAGTACCGACACTACCGAGGCTGACAAGGGGTTGAGTGCTTCCCTACGGCACCAAAAACAGAAAGCATGCCAGGTGGCAGAATAAATATGTTGCATCGAAGGACGGCGAGAGACGAGGAGGACGTTGATGATGTCATCGGGAACACGGGCATCCCTCAAATTGAGCCACTCAGCCGCCATGCGGTCAACTGGTACCACTTGACATCTGGATGAAGAAGCACCCCTTGCAATAGTGCGTCCTCCCTCAGAGGGATTCGCCACTGCGGTGCGACGGACAAGAGACGAAGATCGGCAAACCAAGGCTGCCTCGGCCAGTGGGGGGCGAGAAGGACCAGTTCCGCTTGCTATGTAGTAGCTTCCGGATCACCCGGGGAATGAGAGGGAGAGGAGGAAAAGCGTATAGAAGGCCCCTGGGCCACGGACTGCGAAGGGCATCCACCGCTTCCGCCTGAGGAGACGGGAACCGGGCAAAGAAGCGAGGAAGGAGGGCGTTCTCCAGCGTTGCGAAGAGATCCACCTGGAAAAGGCCAAAGATGTGCACCAGCTGAAGGAAAATGTCAGGATGTAAACGCCACTCCGCCGGATCCAGAGTACGGCGGCTAAGCCAGTCAGCCTGAGAATTGAGAGTCCCTGCAATGTGCTCAGCCTGAAGAGACAATAAGTGAAGTTCGGCCCAGAGACCCAATTTCTTGGCCTCTAGCATTTGACTACGGGACCGTGTTCCCTGTTGGCAATTGATGTGAGCCTTGGCTGTTGTGTTATCCGTGAAGACAAGCACATGGGATTGATGCACCAAATCGGAGAAATTACGCAGGGCAAGGAAAATGGCCCGTAATTCCAACCAATTAATGTTATGCCGGACATCCCGTTCAGACCATCGACCCTGGACAACCTGAGCCTCTAAATGAGCCCCCCAGCCAGACTGACTGGTGTCACTATAAATTACAAGCTGTGGGGGATCAAAGAACCCCTCAACCTCAACGATAGCCGGGGAGACCCACCACAACAGGGAGGTGAGAATCCTAGGGGGTAACCTGACTACACTACGGGATGCACCTCTACCTGCTCTCCGGAAAGGGAGAAGGAACCATTGAAGATCCCTCAGATGTAATCTGGCCCATGGAGTGACCTTAATTGCTGATACCATCTTGCCCAATAATGAGGAAAGGAGGAGCAAGGAGGCCCTGCCCTCACGACCGATCTGCAGAACCAGAGCCCTAATGCTTTGTTGCCGCTCGTCTGAAAGCCTAACCCGGCCAGCAACTGAATCAATGACAACCCCTAGATGGGAAATGGTGGTTGATGGGGTTAATGAGCTTTTGGCTAAATTAACTGTAAACCCATGATTCTGTAAACAAGAAATGATGATCTGGACATCCCGGAGGGCAAGATCTGGAGACGAAGATTGAATTAAAATGTCATCCAGATAACATTGGATTCTAACAGGAAAAGATCGCAGATAAGCTGCTAAAGCTGCCAAAATCTTAGTAAAAACCCTGGGGGCAGAAAACAAACCAAAAGGTAAAGCCCTATATTGAAAATGACCCCCAGCATAACAAAAACGCAAGAACTTCCTAAACTCAGGAGCAATAGGAACATGCAAGTAGGCCTCAGTCAGATCCAAAGAGCAGAGGAGGTCGCCCCTTCGTACACCAGCTAGAATGGAATGCAAAGAGTGCATTTTGAATTTGCGATAAACCACGTACTTGTTCAGACGCTTGAGATCAAGGATAGGACGCCACCCCCCAGAAGATTTGGGGACTAGGAAAAGACGAGAGTAGAAGCCCAACTACCGCTGGGAGTTAGGGACTCGTTGGATAGCCTTAATATCCAGTAAATGCTGAACCACAGAGTCCATCAAGGCCTGTAGCTGGAAGGCGAGAAACGGAACAGCGAGTAAAGAAGGAAGGAGGAGAGGAAATGAACTCCAAAGCCAGACCAAAGCGGACTGTGTTTTGAATCCAAGCGTCTGAAGAAATCTCATCCCAACGGTCGGCATAAAAGGCCAATTTGCCACCGATGGGGAAATCCAAAGGAGGATTAACGCTGGCGACAGAAAGGACGGCCCCCTCCCCCTGCGACCCGCATAAGGCCTACCCCTAAAGGACAGGTCGGAGGACCCCCTGAGCCAGGAACCTGAAGGGGACTGTCTATAGGAAGAACCCCAGTCCTGCTGACGAGAAGGAGGTTGACGGGAATGGGCAGGGAAATGGGATTCAGACCTCTTGATAGCTGAAGCTAAGATCTTACGTTTATCCTTCGTTTCCGTGAGGAAAGGCTCCAACGGCGGTCCGAAGAGATGAGTCCCAGAATATGGCAAGGAAGCCAAGCGCCATTTGTGTTTGAGATCAGCCGACCAATTGCGAAGCCAGAGGAGCCTACGAGCAGAAACAGAAGAGGCGAGAGAACTGGAAGCAAACCTGGAAGCGTGCAGGGTAGCGTCCGCAGAAAATTGAAGTGCTGCAATGAGCTTATTGATATCTTGCAGCAAGCGCGGGTTCTCGGGAGGCAGAGATGATTGCAACTCTTGAAGCCACCGCAGTGTAGTCCTATTAAAGAAGGACGCCGAAGTTGAGGCTCTGATGGCCCAGGCTGCTCCCTGATGAGCTCGCTGAAGAGCCAGGTCCAGTTTGCGTTCTTCCGGCTTTAAGGCTTCCTCCGGATCACCTGGAAGAGAAGTGCTGGGGCAAAGAACCGCCACCGGAGCATCCACTGAAGGGACCTGTAACACAGTATCAATAGACTCATCGATATGAAAAAGTCTTTTGTCTAACTTAGAGGCAGCAGGGGTTGCCGAGGGCAGAGTCCACGGTCTCTTGATTGCTGAGATAAGGAGAGATGGCACAGGAACCACATCCACTGATGAAGCAGGTTCCGAAAAGAGAGACTGAGATGAATCTAGAGTTTGGGAAGGAGGCTCCCCTTCCGCCCCAGGCCCCAACCGAGCAGCATTCTTGGCTTTGAAAAGGAGAGACCTGAATAAGGCCGGAGAGAAAAGGCCAGAAAAAGCGGGCTGATCAGGAATTAACCCTTCATCATCAGATAACTCCAAACCTGGGGAGTCTGGTTCATCCAAAGAGTGGACACTTTCAGGAGTGGCAGAGCAGTGAGGGACTAACACTGAAGCGGAAGGAACAGCCTTATCTGGCTGACCTTGCTCAACCTGTACCTCAGCCTCCTCCAAGGCTTCAGATGGAGAAGGGGAGCGTTGACGAGACTCTGCCAAAAGGACCTTGAGTTCCTGACGAAAAACTTCCGCCATCATAAGACGTAAGTCAGCTGGCAAAGAAGCGGCTTGGGGTTGAACCTCAGATTCAGGGACGGAAGACTGGAGAGGCCTGGTAGAAACGGAGTCACCCCAAAGAGCCGCATTAGTTACCAAGGGCTCACAATCCTGTAAGGATACTTGACCCACACTACTGGTAGGAGAAACAGACCGCTCACGGTTCCTTGTATTGTGAGAAGCCTTGTCACAAAGTCGCTGGAGAGCCCTATGTTTGCGCTGTTCAAACTTTGAGGTAGCATGGGCCTGCCTCTTGCCCTTAATGGCAGTCTGAGAGGCCTTCTGAGTGGGAGCAGCCTGCTCTGCAGTATCATCAGGAACTCCATCATTATCCCCTGCTCTGTGAGATTTGCTCTTAGCCTTAGGCATCTCGCTGACAGACTATGTTACTGCTGCAGATGAGTAGGAGGAAGGATATTTGTCACACAAAAAATTTTTTTTTAATTAGGAATCAAACAGCCAAGCTAGAAGCACAATGCTAATATCTGAAGAACGTTCCCCCAGAGAACTGGGCAGAGACATATACACCAAAAGTGGCCCACGAATGGGTGACGCTTATACAGCCCAACGATCCCCCCTTGGGGTAGATCGTTATACAGCCAACCGACTAAATGAAAGCAAGAATCTGCATCAGGAAGGCCCTGGGCTTAGGGAGCAAAATTGTCAGCCAAAAGGCCCTAGAGAGACTATATAGACCTTAACTCAGGTCTGTGAAGCAGCTCTGCACAGTTAAATTAGAGCTAGCTTTGCTCCCTCCATACAATAATTTCCTTCCTCTGTCTCTCTCTTGATTTGTCAATTTGAGTGGTTGGTATATGATATTTGTTATTATTTCTTTCCTTTGTCCCTTCTTTTCTTTCTTTTTTTTTAAATTAATCAATTAAGTAATATTAATTCAGTACCTAAAGATAGGTATCTCAATTATCCTTTGTGACTTTTCCTTTACTGTCCTCTTCTTCTCTTCTCTTTATTTACTTATTATTTATTTTTTATTTATTTTTTTGACAATGCAAAAATCCCCTAGATAAGCTGGGCAGCGGAGAGATCTAAAAAGCCGGAAAACCGCCGCCGTTAAAAGGCAGGAAATTCAGGGAAACAAAATGGCGGATGGCAAAGAAATAGGCTACAGCCGTCCGCCCGACTCCTATAAACTGGGAAAAAGGGCGGCAAACAAATGGCAGTAGGCTGCAGAAGTAACCCTGCAGCCTCCCGACGTGCCCGGAGGCAACAGAAAGCACCCCCAAATGATAAGAAACCCCCCCAAACACCAAAAACGAAATGCAAATGCAAACGGAGTGGGGGGGGAATACAACCACTAGAATTAATTAATAGGGCACCCAACAGAAGAAAACTATAAGAGTTTTCTCTATAAGAGAAACAGAAAGGAATATTTAAACAATACAAAGAAACTCCCAGAAATTGAACTAAGAATTAGTCCAAAACTGAAGGCCAGAGCCAAACCTCAGGCAGAAAGGGACAAACACGCCTATCTAGCCGAAGGACTGAGCCGAGACTGGGGATTCCCTGGTCAGGAGGCGGGACTAAGCAAAAATAAATGATTGGCAGGCTCGGTCTTTCTGCTGATAGGCGAGCTCTACCCAGTCTGGCTGATGTCTCCAGCCACATCGGAGAATAGGTAAAACCTAGCTCAAAAACAATAACTATGAGAGGGACCTTGGAGACCTAGTGGACAATCACTTAAACATGAGCCATCAGTATGCAGTAGCAGCCCAAAATTCTAATACATTCCTTGGTTGTTTAGCAGAGCTATAGAAACAAAATCACGGAAAGTATTAGTACTGTTTTGTAAAGCCTTAGTAAGGCCACACCAGGAAAACTGCATCTAGTTTTGGTCACTATATTACAAAAAAGATGTTGAGATTTGGAAAAAATGCAAAGAACAGCAACTTAGATGATTGAAGGCCTGGAGACTAAAACATATGGAGGATTTGGGTTTGGCTAATCTAATAAAAAAGACTAGTGGGGACATGATAGCAGTATTCCAGTATTTGAGAGGTTGCCACAAAGAGAAGGGGAGTCAACTTATTTTCCAAAAGCACTGAAAAGCAGGACATGAAACAATGGAAACTAATCAAGGAGAGAAGCAACTTGGAATTAAGGAGACTTCCTAACAGTGAGGGCCATTAACCAGTGGAACAGCTTGCCACTAGAAGTTGTGGGTACTTCATCACTGGAGGCTTTTGGACAGTCACTTGTCTGAAATGGTATAGGTTCTCCTGCTTGAGCAGGGGGCTAGACTAGAAGACCTCCAAGGTCCCTTCCAATCACATTTGGCAATAAAAAATTCTATTCTATTCTATTCTATTCTATTCTATTCTATTCTATTCTATTCTATTCTATTCTAATTTCTTTTTCCATTCCATTTTAGGAATGTACAGATCGCTCTACACAAATTTGTTTGAGTGATAGAGAATACTTGTAGCTCAGGGTTGAAATGAGGGGACCTTGGCAATCCAAGCTTGCTTTTTTCTCAGAAATGTTTCATTACCCAAACTAGGTAACATCAGTGCTAGTGAGGAATGGGATGTGCTCTCAATTTATATTCTAATAGCTTGCCCTGTCAATGTCAGTAGGAATGGTTTTGGAGGTTTTTTGTTTGGGCTTTTTATTGTTAGCTTGTTTGGCAGTTCCTTCACTGGGATTTGCTTCTTGGTTGTTGGTCTAATATTGGTGTCTGCTCATTTGAGTATTGATGTCTGATGAAGATGTGTTCTGGTCTTTTTAGCTTATTGATTATCTCTTTTGAATAGTATATAAATGTTGTTAGAATGTCTGTTGATTTGTCAACATGCCAGGCATCCAGGAATTCTGTAGTGTTTTTGAACTTGGCTTGATCTAGGATGGTCACATTTCCCAGTTGAAACTATGATTAAGTCTGTACAAGACTCCTATCTCTTCCCATTTAATTGCCCATATATCTTGTTATAATGTCAACCAGGACTGCCTAGGATTGCCATTGCTAAGTGGTACATTGTTTTTTGACCTCTGCCTCCCATGTCTTTAATCTTAGAGCATCAGCATTCTCCTTTCAGATGAATGAGACGCTAATGTGTAATCCTGTTAGCTGGGAGAAGCAGGTCTCATTGGAATAGGTGAGATTCATTTCTAAATGACCTGAGTTGCAGTAAGCTCCCACATACCAGGGAGCAACACAGCTGAATAGACAAAGCCTAAGTAATGGTGCATAAGAACAGGTATGTGAATGAAGCATACAAAACAAATAGTAATAGCATGGCAAATAAAGTTGTTCTATTTTATTACTAAAGGGCGGAAATATGCTTAGAGTTCATGAGGAAATTATACATATTTACATTTTGATTTAAAGGGACAACTTCTGAGATAAGGAGCCTAAAATCTGCATACTAACAGCCACCTGGAGGATAATTTTTTAAACAAATGTGAACAAATTGTTTATATGGCCAAGTACGAAATGGTAACATCTGGCTGTATAAGATGAAAAGATCAGATTTTGGGGAAAAAATGTGCCAATAGCACATCTGCAGCTATTTGAAAATATGTGAAGTGCTTTTGAAAGCACCTAAATAATCCAGAATAAAGGCTTCATCCATTATGTCCATGAAATACTGTCCCTCAATTGAATGAATCCCTTTCCTCAATAATTTCTAGTGCCTAACCGTCTATGCCGGTATCTGATGATCATGTTGGAATTTACAGAGTAAGTCTTATGTGCAAAAAAAGGGAGGCAACAACTTTCCCACACAGTTATCCCTGTGTGTATGTGTGTCTGTGTATATATATTCTAAACTGCTCATCTTCCTCAAAGAGGGATTCTGGGCAGTGTACTCCAAAGAATGGGAGTTACAAATTTCCAGAATACCAGTTTGTTTAATTTTTTAAAACGTATGTTCCCTTTTTTAAGTATATGGGAAGAAGTTTTTCTGAGTTAATTGTTTTTTTCTGTTTAAGGTTAGAAGAAAATACAGGAGAAAAAAATGCAAAGTATTTTTTTCATAATTTGAAAAGAAACATCTATTTCTATAGTTAAGGAAGTGAAATAATTCTTTTGGTAGAAACCCAACTATGGAATGTTCCCATATAAATCTTTTCAGCAGCCAATTTTAAAACTCTGCTGCTGCCTGCTTACAAATTTGGTTCAGGGTTTTCATTGGTGAAAACAGAAATAATGAAGTAAAATCTACAGATTATTGGGAGCTAGACTGGGTGAGCTAAAAAATTAAATTAGTATCAGTGTGTTGATTCCCCCTTTAAGAAAATGGAAAAAAGAAAGCAATGGCTAGGGACAAGAAAAAGTTCCATCCTCAATTCTAACAGAGTGATCTTGGGGGGGGGGGGGGTATTAGGTTGTGAGAATATACATACTTGAAGTTTAAAGAACCTTCTTTCCTCTCACACTATATAAGGATGTTTATCTGCACCTGCTCAAAAGCTCAGATACCAAGTTGAAGACTATATAATTCAACAAAGTACTTCTTTTCCTCTCCTTTCTCATCTTTTTCATTCCAGGAATAAAATTCCTGTTTCAGTTACAAGAAACATAGAATAGCCTGTTTTAGATCCACTTATATTAAGTAAATTTAATTAATTAATTTAAAGCATGTAGATCTCATACCATTTGTAATTGGTTACAGATCAATAAAAACAGGAACACTTCTGTCCTTGGGCTGACAGTCTAAAAATTCTTGACATAGAGAGAAAAAAGGCATTGAGATGCAGGAATGGAAACCAAAACAACCTAATTTCAGTTTCCAGAAGGAAAGAAGCCCAGGTGGGAACAGCAGAAACATCTATTTCAGTTTTCACAAATAATTGCTATATAAATATCTTTTCAATGCATCATTTTAAAAAGCATATCTTTCTTATTAGACAATGGGACAGGGAATTCCCTTAACTAAGACATTCTTCTGAAAAGGTAAAGTTTTGCTCTAGACAAGCTCAAATCCTCTTGACTTTATAGACATATCTCTATTTTCTTGGTCATAATGAAGAGATGGGATGCTAATGCCTTCTTCCAGAATGTTTTTCAAACTTTCCAGTCTCACCATTAGCCCTGGGATTTCCTCAAAGTTTCTCCCATCATATTCTGACTGTATGTAGGCTAAATCCTACTACTGGCTATTACATAGCATTCCACCAACACAGACCTAATTAACAGCTAGTATTTTTCCATGCTTATTTTTTGTAAAGAACAATGATTCCCAAGCTTATTGATACCTGATGCAGTGATTATACTGTATACAGTATATATACTATGCATTAAAATGTTGTTCTATGCCCCATCTGGCTTGTTTTACAAATTGTAAAACTAATGAAAAGATGGACTTACTAGTAAAGAGTTATATTTCCGAATATAAGATTTTTGAAAATGAATACTCATTAGCCATTGATTCTCTATCCCCAAACCAGAATCTTCTGGTGAAAAAAGTAATTATTTTTATTTGACACACCCCAAATAAAATCAATACTGGTTTACATTGGAGGAGCTGTCCATGGTCCTTATACATTTCTTTAAAAAGCTTAAAAATAACCCCTGAAAGTTCAATCAGTATGAATGGTTTTCTCTTTCAGAAAATTAATACCCTGTTTTTCCCAAAATAAGACATCCCCTGATAATAAGACCAATCGGGCTTTTGAGTGCATGGCAAAAAGGCCAAGCACTTATTTCAGGGCTCAAAAAAATATAAGACAGGGTCTTATTTTCGGGGAAACATGGTAGAAACTATATCATTTCTCTTATTGCCTTTTCAAAGTCTATATCAATAATTCCACTTGCAACCTAATCTTATCCATCATTAAAAATATACTAAGCCTATTGTTGTGTTTTATAAATACGTCCATAAATGACCTTTTTAAAAACAACATTCTCATCATTTATTTAACAATGGCATTATCATTCCCCTCCCCAAAAATGTACTCTTTCAAGTAACAGCACTTATGTAGTGAAAATGGCCAGAGCTATGTGTTCCAG
Organism: Grayia smithii; assembly: GCA_032468115.1. Lineage (NCBI taxonomy): Eukaryota > Metazoa > Chordata > Lepidosauria > Squamata > Grayiidae > Grayia > Grayia smithii. Next base: position 13,901 of record JANHFM010006971.1, read on the forward strand.
AGGTATTGCCTTTTTGAAGGAACTATTGCAGAACTACAAATAAGTTTTTGAAAAAAAATCCTAACAAAGAATGTTTAGAATAAATCAAAAAAGCTATGTATGTTCACACTGAATAACAACACCTTAGGTACTGGTAGTACTATTCATGGAAAATGGAGAAATGGCTAAGACCCAAAGAAACTGAGATTTAAAAAAGGCCATGTTCATGACTAAGCATTCTCATTAGTCATGGAATTCTTGAGAGGGAGAAGGAATATTGAAAGAAGAGGTGGATGGCTGGAACATTAAACAGAAACATTTTATACTGTAACACTTTACTACAAACCTCATTAGTTTTCAAGTTAATTCTAAATTTAGGAATGTTGCATAATTAAAAGTAGAATTCTTTACATGGCCTGTTAAATTTAATTAATGACACCATAGGTATCTGTAAGAAACTGAGACTATAAGAGCATGACAAAACCTGCACAGTGATGTCATGATGCAAAATCCATCCAAAAGTCTAAGTAATGATATATGGTCATATGTGATCAGCTACAGTTTTGCTGCTTGTAAATCAGGTTATGCAAATAAAAAGCAGAGGCAAGAGACAACAAATATTCTTCAAAATACTTTATATACTTTTTCGTATAAGACTTATAAAACTCCACAGTTGTGAATCACAGCAGTTGTTAAGTTAGTTACATGTTTGTTAAATGAATCTGGCTTCTCCATTGACTTTGTCAGATGGTTGCAAAACGTGATCACATGATCCAAGGATTATGTGACTATGGGGATCCTGCAATAGTTGTAAGTGTGAAAAATGGTCATAAATTACTTTTTTCAGTGATGTTGTAACTTTGAATGGTCACTAAATGAACTGTTGTAAGTTGAGAACTACCTGTAAATGATTTTCCACTTTATACTGACTATTAATAACTGAGACCCAAACATAAAGTTGTTGCTCTAGGACTAGTATAAACCATAAAAAGACTTAAAGAATTTTCAAATTTGTAAACATGAATCATTCTGCTAAGCTGAAAACCTCTGAAACTCTGAAAATGTTTCCAACAAAGAAGAAGATATGAATCCAAGCATTAGCTTTTGTGAGCTTCTTCCAAATAAGCCTGACAGATCAGAAACTAATGTGGCAGAATGTTAGAATATAGTCATATTCCATATTCCATCAGAGTTTAAACAGCCTATGTACCAAGTGACACACTTCCAAAAGTCATGCATGATAATCCTTAAACTGAAAATGAAACAGTGTTGCCAACCAAAGCTCCATATCCAGCATGTCTTTCTTATCAACTATGTCAAACATATTCACAATTATTCATACAGGAATGTAAATACAGCAATTAAATACAGAAGTTCTACCAGCCAGTATTTCCAAATATATCAGCTGAGTGGAAAAGAGCAACAGCAATTTGTTTTTGGCAAATATTTAAATCAAGTGAACCAGTCTGGTCTTGGCAATGCAGTGCTTTCAAAACATTTTTGATTACAATTCCTTTCTGCATCCCCAGACAATGGGCATAAGGATACTTATAGATACAGAGGAAAATGTGACAATCCTAGACCAGGCCTATTCCAAAAATGCCAGGGAATTTCTAGAAGCCTGGCACTCTGACAAATCAGACATCAATAGACACATAGCCATTAACAACATCTATACACAATGCAAAAGAGATAATCAACCAGCCCAAAAAAGAAAAAGACTCCTGCACCACTCCACTAATAATCAGCACTCAGATCAGCATAGATAATTAACCCCAAGGTCAACTTCAGACCAACAATCAAGTAAGCAATACCCCAATCAAGAAACTGCCACAGAGTCATTAATGAACAGCCCAAACAAAGAATCCCTAAAACAGTCTCCTCCCACACAGACAGGCACCAGAAGATAAACTGACAGCAAACAGCACTCCTTACTGGCACTGATGATGTTACCTAGTTAGGGTAATGAAATGCAAGAAAACAAGTTCAGAGAGAACCAAGGACCACCCGAAAATACCTATATCTGCATCTACAGTTCTACATCTCGAGCCCAACAGTACAAGTAGGTGTCCCAGGATTTAGAGGAAGAGCCTCCTTCCAAAGCACACCTAGTTCTTCACATACAAGTAGTGCGAGCTGCCAGACTACTGGCGTGGAAAGCATGACCGAGCCTTTTCCGGAACAGAGAAGACGCGCAGAGCCGAACAAAGCCCCGCAGGCTCCCGCTGGCCACCGGGAAAAACCACCGGAAAGCCGGCCTATCCTCTTAGGGCCGGGCGCTCCAGAATGAGGAACGAAACTCGAGACAAGGGCGCCAAGAAAAGGGCAGCGAGCTTGGCCGGGTCACGACCTCACTAAGGGAGCAGGGCAGAGGTGGGCACCGGGGGAAGGCTGAGGGCAGAACCAGAAAGAAGGGAAGAGGCCCCAGGGAGGCAAAGGCTGGAGCGCCAACTGAAGCGGAGCAGGGAGGCGGCGGCCCGCCAGAGGCCAGAGCAGCGACTCCGGCAAACAGTGAGGCAGACAGAGACACGGAGCCGGACGGAGCACTCACGCAGGAGGAGGCTGAAGGCCACAACCCCCAGGAGCCCCTGCAGGAAGATGCCGAAGCTGTCCATCAGCGCCCCGTTCTTGCAGCCGCGGTAGTCCGGCCCGGACCTCGCCGTGGAGGCGGAGGAAGAAGCGCCACCGCTCCGCCGAGGGTCCAGTTTGGGCGTGACAGCCACGGAGCCGTTGGGGGCAAGGGAGCCCCCCATGGCCCACTCGGCGCGGCGCGCGGCAGGTGCGCGCGCGGCGGCTGGGAAGCGAGACGTAAAAGCCAGGCGCGTTCATATGCTCCGCGGCACTTCCTGGGCAGGCGGCGAGGGGAGGGGAGGGGAGGAGGAGTTCCCCGCGCGTCACGGCACCGCCGCCACGTGACGTATCCCGATCAGGATTGGCTCGTTGGGAGGCTTTGGGGCGCGGCTAAGGGGAGAAACCTGCCCGCGAGCGCGTCTTTTCGCCTGGCTCGCTGAGGAGGGCGGGCAGAGCTGCGGAGGTTAAGGCGCCTGCGGGGCTGCGTCGTTCGTTGAATGCGGAGTTTAAGGGGTGCCCGTGCTTGGTGCAGGAGAAGAAGCGGGCTTCGGCGGTGGCCCTGCTTCTGCGCTTGCGTGCCTTCGGTTCCTAGCGGGTTTTCCTCCGAACAAGCCATCGTTTGGCTTAGGGCGTTCGTGACCGGCGAAAAGACGGACACAGTTAAACCGCCGAGTCCCGGCACGCCCGTGCAGCTCTTTGGTGCTTTTCTTTTGAGCACACGAGTTCAAAAACTGGTCGAGAGAAGGCGGACCGCGGCGGAGCTGAAGGGTGGAAAACGGAATTTAATTATTGATATGGGCGTTTAATACTATGGATGCAGTTCCACCTACGGATAAGAATTGGAAGGTCGATTTTTATTTCGGATATTAGTTTTTTTTTCAGGGCAACGATTTCAGACATATATTACGAACAGCTGCGCCTGTGTTGACACGTATATATTTTGTATGGTTAAGCGTGGAAGCCTATGCTTGTCTTTTTCTGAAGACCCAATATATTCTGCATATTTTGCAGTCAAATCTAAGGTAATACATTTGCTTTCGTAAGTTCTAGGTACCAAGACGAGCAGCAAATGACCAATGCAATAACTCAGATATCAGGGATGGGCTTTTGTGTTAAGGAGCTGATGTTTTGTTTTTTCCCCCCTTCCGTTCAATCGTGCCCGATTTTCGAAAACTACCTGGACAAGTCCTTGCAGTTTTCTTGGCGAGGTTTTTCAGAAGTGGTTTGCCGTTATCGCCTTTCTAGAGCTGAGAGAAAGTTACTGGCCCAAGGTCACCCAGCTGGCTTTGTGCCAAAGTGGGACTAGAACTCATTGCCATCTTGTTTCTACCTGGCCTCTTAACCACTATACCAAAGTGGCTCTCAAGCAAATATTAGCATATTCCAAAGTATTATATTCCCTAAAAAAAGGGAGGAGGAATATCTCAACCTTTTCAACTCTGCTTAAGTATTCCACTATTACAGAGCAATGAAAGCGAGAACAAACCGTTTTAAGAACAACTTTTTTCTCATTGGCTTTAAATGAAAACTCTAGACTTTGAAGGCAGCTCTTTTTATTTTTGTTATATGTATTGTGTTGTTTTAATTAGTGTTGCTGTTTTAAATTTACGTGGAATGCCTTATCTGAGTTGATGTAGCAACTGAGAAATTTCGTTGTTTCTGCAAGGGGACAATGGCAATAAAGATTTATTCTATTCTATTGTATATGTTTTCCTGGTATTTTCAAGGCAATTTGTGTAGTCATGAGGCTTCAGGGGCTGTGGGCTGTGGAAAGCTCTCTCCTTAATGTGGGCATCAGAGATTTCCCCTTCAGAGCCTCAGGCAAGCTATGGGGGAGGGGTTTTCTTAGCTCCCCACATTTTACATGTGGCAAGGTGCCTGCAACTGGTTATCTTTGCCAGAAGTGTGTGAAGAATGGAGTAAGGAAAATTCAGTGTCGTCCAAGAGCACTTTTTATCTATAGATGACTTTGGTCCTCAAGATGCATGAAAGTGGGAGTTGAGACTATTTCAGCATCCTTGGCTAATGTACTGCATATGTTAATATTACAAGGAACCATGCAATACAGGTTTTCTTTCACCCCGATACATTTAGGCAGTTTATAATAGTCTAGTATGCAGTTTTTAGCTAACATGAGAATATGCTGCATGGTTGCAAAATGTTGATGAGCCATGGATTACAAGACTAACACATTAAAAACAGATTAGTCTTGGCAGGGACAGCACAATTTGAAAGCTAATCTAGCCTTGTTAATACTTGGATGAATATTTCAGGCAATTCTAGGGTTCAGATGGAGAAGTCAAAAAACATCCCACAGAAGCATCATGGTAAATACTGAATAATCTATTATTATAGAAATAAAACTATTCCTGTAGAAGACAAGAATGCATGTGATAGTTCTAGACAGGTTGTAATTGTCACTAAACGAAGGCCACCCTTCCCTCCCCATAATAAGAGAGGAAGCAGTACTACAGGAGGCATTCAGTAATGTAGTTATAAAATTAATAAGCTGCAAAAATAAAGACAAGATCTAGCCTTAGATACAGTTAGAACTCTGTCCTGTCCTTTGGTTTTTCTATCAGTCTCTTGGGAGTTTTTCAACAAACTTAGATCAGAAATGATAGCTCTTTAATAGCTGGTAATAGTATCCCAGAAAATTGCCTAAATGTAAACTATCAAATGTTGCTTTGAAACAAGATATCCTATTCTATTTGTCACTCATCTTGAGCACCAGATTCAGTATTAGATTCCATTGTCAAATTCTGAGATATCCTTGGACCAGTTGGGCTTTGCTGAACAGATACCCGAATCTACACCTCAATGAAATTATGCAGTTTTGAAGCCAGAATTAGCTTTCTAATAGCTTTCAAAACTAAATCCAGAAAACTAGATGGGGAGGATTGTTCTACCAAACTTTGTTGAAATGTGATATTTATACTGAGAGCAACAATATTAGTTTTGAAAATAAACTGACATTTGTGACAGAGGTGTTTCTCTGCCGACTGTGAATGCTGTTAGAACTGAATGCTGTTCTCTTTTATTTCTCTTCTTCTAAAATGTTGTGGTCAAACTAAATAGGCAAAAGTTGATGCAAAAACAGATGGTCCGTTGCACAAACTGAAGTTTGCTTCTGTGGCCTTGACAAAGTCCTGATATATTTCATATCTATATTGGGGTTGCAAGTAAAAGAAAATGTTTTTATATACAACCAACGCCTCAGTTTTAAATCAATCTCATTTATCTGAAGCTTCAAATGTCTAATGATTTGTTACAGGTTTTCACAAGTCAAAACAGTGATTTGTTGCACTTTTGTTTAACTGGATAAAAGCAACATTATTGTCCTACAAGTTACTCAAAAGAATATTAGTATTAGAATCAACTTCTAGTGAACAAGTGCTAATATGGAATACAGAGAGCCTCTGCCCAGTGTTAATAGTTTCGAATGCAATATAAAAATATCCTCTCCACTTTTGTGACTATATCATTGCTCTTAATTTCTATATGATGTAACATTAATCCAAATTTACTTTCATTCATTGTTTTTCAGGAGAGAATATAGCATCACTATACTACACTATTAGCACAGGGGAAGAATTCTGGAAAACTAGAATGCTTATTACCATAGTATAAAAAAAAGCTGTTAGCCTCACACAAATAGCATCTGTCTGTAGGTGTGTGTTTTAATTGCTTTCAATGTGTTTGTTTTTTCCAGGAAAAATAAGCACCACTGAACTTTGGGGGCCTTGAATAGATTTATATAGGTGACAAGGTGTGTTTTAAAGGTATAAAACACACCTTGACACCAGGAGTGTGTTTTTTGGGATTGTGAGATGTTTGTTCACTAGAATCTAAGAATGATTAGTAAAACAGACATACAATTGAGCATAAAGTTGCCTCCAAACACAAGTTAACATATAATTGTTCCAAAAAAACACTGTACAACCCCATCTGTTTCGTCCAATTTATCTTCATTTCGGATATTTTGATTAATAAAGAGAGCTATTTTGTTGGGTGGGAGGGGGCAGACAGATTATTAGCTATTTCACTTGCTTTCACTCACAGCGTTATCTTCAGTAAATGAAATTCTCCAATTAGCTTAAATAAATAATTTAGCACTGATGTGTGGACTATCCTATAGAGCTGCTGTTATTATGGTGGTTAACTGATATGTTTGCCTTTGTGAAACATCAATGTATTTAGTTACAATGCAAGACTTTTTTTAATTTTAAAAAACAGCACTGGACAATCCTTTAAATCTCAAACCCGAGTTGCCTCCAAATATTTTTAAGCTTCAGTTTCTTCTGGGATAAAACAAAGAAAATATGTTAGTGTAATTACTGTAATATCAGATGACAGTTTGAATTTCCAGTGTTTTAATGCAACAGCATTTCTCATTCTGTGTTAGCTGATGGGAGAAATGATACTGCATCTAATTATTTCTAAGTGCTTCAACTTTAATGTGATAAAAGATTTATCTTACTTGTTTGTAACAGTGTGGTACTATAAAATATAACCAGATTAAAAAATGAATCAGGGAGAAAAAAAGAGAAGGATACCTAAAATTTGAATGTTTTAATTTTGTATTATTTTTGGATACTGAAAAACATCAATATTAGTTTTTCGAATGTGTGAGCATTTTTCAGCTGGAGATGTATAAAAAAATAAAAATACAGTTGAAATATCCAAAATAGAAATGCTTCCTAGAAAATTGTTATTAAGGTGACAACAGCCAATTAGCTCCAGGATTTGAAAACTGCAGTTGGTTTAAAAAAGACAAAATGTAAAATATTTAGAAATTCACATATACTGCTATGAATTTTCAAGTCTATTTTTTCTTTAGTAATGAAAGACTCCACACAGACAACAATATCAAAGGAAACTGGCACCAATTTAAGTATTTTTAATTTTCTTACAACCACTTAAAACGGTCATGAAGTACCACAAAATTATATACATTCATTTACAGAACAAGTCAAATAATCTAAAATATTTTAAAACCCTTTACCTGATGCACCTAAGCAACAAAGGTGCTTCAGTAGACATTTTATGTGCATATCTTCTACTTTCAAAATTTTACCCTCAGTTCACACACACGCACACACATATATATTAATTAAAGTAAAAATACAGCAAGCAGAAAAGAGAACACAATATACATCTTTAATCTTTTTTTAGAGCAAAGCAGGAAAGTGCATGTCCAATGAGCTATTACAACTAAGAAATATGCTGGCAGTACCTGCCTTAGAGGCTCTTTCAAGAGGTTTTGATTGTCTATGAACATTAAGGGAACAATCAGAACTGAAGAGAATACGTGTGCACAATGGGTGAAAATGAAATAAAATAGCAGCCGGAGAAGCTGATGAATACAAACCTTCAGTAATTATGTATATAAGGCTCCATAGGGCAAACAAAAGGATTTATTTTTCATCCCCCAAAATCTATTTTAAATCAATCCCATTTCTGTAAAATTCAAAATGTCTATGGATTCCAGATTCCAGCCTTGCACAGGACAAATAGTGGAACTTTGAATTAACTGAAGGAAAGCAAGTTCTCTCCTGCATAAAATTTGGTTTTTACATTTTTTAAAAAAGAATTGCTTAAAAGAATATAAATAATACAACCTACTTCTAACAAGTACTTATGAGGAGTAAACACTGTATGCTGGTGCTTCTCCAGTGTTGATAATTTTGAAACATGATATAAAAAAAGAATTCACATTCATGGCCTTCAGTATACAATCCATTTGTTATAAATCCAAGTCAAGGGAAGGGGGGTTAGATTGCTGCACATGCAACAAATACCACTGAATTATAGATATAACATAGTTTTTAAACTAGTTTTACCCTTTCAAAATCCATTCTGACCTCATACCCTTAAGGCTGCCTTCAAATATAAAGGTCATTTATAAATATTTTAGGGAAACTTTAATACCAACATAAGCACCTGGAATATAGTGAAATTTACACCAGTGAGGTTTCCAGGCAATGTCAGTTTCTTTGTGCTTAGCAACTATTGGGTATTCTAAAAATTTTCACAGCAGACAACTCTCTTAGACAAAGCCAAAAATGGCTTTTAAAGATCTTCATTTGAAATGTTGAATTTTGTATCTGCTAAAACATTTGGCAGTACATCTTGAGTGAACTCATACAGTGTTATAGTATTTACAGAAAGGAAGAAAATGGCTGATATCCTGGCTTTAGACTTTACATTTTGGCAAACATCTTTTGCAAAAACCTTTTATTCAACTCTTCTTAACTGATAAAAGTTTGGCCGGTAGTACAAAAAAAGAAAAAATCTCTGACCTTGGAAAATTGTGTGCTCAATTCACCAGCTATATGAAATATTGGATTGCTTCTTTTTCCCAAATCTTTAGAATAATAAAAATGGCAACTACACAGAGTAAAATTACAAAGAATATTTTGCACATTGGTCAACTTCAAAAAAGTAGCATGTGTTTTCAGAGTAGGATAAATGTTAATCTATCTCCCCAAATTTTAAAGTGTTTCCTCAAGACACCAATCATGAGAAAATCTAGTTTGCTGCCAGGTTCTAATAATTTTTAATATGCTTCTTCTATAGCAATTAGCACCAGAGATCTGAAAACTATATTTACCTTTCCACTCTCTCTCTGCTTTAGGTAAGTATTAATGCAGGCCTTGAAACCCACATAATTTTTCCCAGCTAGAATGTCACAGGCCTTGTAAAAATATACAATGTTATCTAACTTTGCAGACTTTCCTTAATTCTAATATTCCAACAGGCTTTGAATGTCATATCAGTAGCAAAGCAGGTAAGACTGGCTGACTCATCAGGGCAATAGCAGGAAAGAGATGAATGATTTATAGATTAAATTACATTTTACGAAACTCAGATAATATTTCAGAACTATATATGGAATATTTTATAGGTTGTGTTAAACCTTTTAAACTTCAATCCACAAGACATTCTTGAATTGGCCTCAAGAAATGAAATATATCCGTTTCTCACATGTTGCATAGAAATGACTCATTTAAAGTAACAAGTAATGAAAAACATCTTTTTTTGGAAAACCCTTAATGGTTATACTAAGACCAAAATGATAGAAGAAGACTGCAGTGTCAGCCTATAAATATAACCTAAATAACTCCGCATCTATTTTACTGGCATTGAAAATTACTCACAGCAATATATGGCATATGAAAGCTTTACTTGAAAAACCCTGAAAATCTTAGACATACAAGTTTGAACACATGAACGTATTCCAATTTGAGCTAATTAAATAAAGCAAGAATTACACTGAGCCTGATATTTATTTTTTTTTACAAAAAAACCCAATATTCTTTCTGATGCCAAACAGGCATTTATACTTTCACACACATGCATGTTCTTATAAATAATGGAGCATCTGAATAGCACTAATTTCAATATACAAATCTAATTGCGAACTTGGCCCATTTGTTCAGTTACATAACATTTCATGTATTAAACCTACTTTGACTGAAACCTGAAGCATGAAATAATTCTGTCTCTACTTTAGGATTCCATATAGCTAAATAAGTTATGAAGAAATTTCTTTCAAGATAACACATTCTCTCTCTTCCTAAAAGTATTTAATATGCCCTGCAACATGACTTGCCAACAAGTCACCAATGCTTTGATCTAACTTGTGAATAATAAATACTCAATGGCTGAAGCCACAATTTATGTATATAATGGGTAGAAATGCAGAAACTGCTCTGGTCCTTCTAGCTTCCATAAAACCTAGTTTTTCATTCAAAACACGTTAAAGCATCAGCTTGTTTCTGCAGTTGTGGGTAGTAGCTCTTTGTATTAGATCAGCATATTAAGATGAACTCAGCTTATGAACTCAGTTGAGTTCTCTATACGTTAAGCAAACCAAACTCCATCTCCTAATGTGTATGTATGGCATGCAAACTATGCCACATTTTTTCTTCTGTATATACTTTAAGAAAATCAAGTTCTATGGGTGCATTTACAAAACTGTTAACAATAGACAAAATTTAGTTATTTGAGAACTGGAAGGAGCTCTGTGTTTCAATTCATTCTTCTGCTAAGGATGCAAATTCAGTTTTTTAAGCAAATAAGAATAAGGGAAGACCATGTAATGTCCCCTAAACAGCTACATATTTCCTAAAAATTATTTCTGGTGTGTGGCAATATTTCTGTGCAACTTTAGCTTCCCCATAGCACATATTAATATCCACAATTTCTAAGTTTTTCCCCTCTACTTTTATGTGCAACATGACAGGCACAATCTTCATTTATCAGTATTTCTTCATAATAAAGAATGCTACTTCTTCAGTCTGTGACTATCCAGTAGCTGCTAAAGGCTCTGATTCTGTCAGGACAGTAGAAAAAGAGGGGCATCCATAATTTAACTACAGAAAAGTCAGTAGCTGTATCATTCTTTTACTTGCCTTGTAGCCTTTTTTGGTTTTAGAGGTAGAGAGCAGGCTCTAAAATAAACATCAGAAAGAAGCTGCAATTTCACTTTCAAGCTTTTGGCCACACCACGTATCTTGGCAAACAGCTAGTCTACTCATTTAAATTATTTTCAAGACTGAAAAAAATAAAATAAAAAATAAAAAAGAGGACGGTCATTCAGCAAGCAGCAAAGAGGTGCTCTTCTTCTGCATTCCACATGCTGTAAATTCTTTCTGTCCATACCATAAAAGGAGGATTTTTTTCTCTCCTCACAAAAGATATTTAAATCATCTTTTATTCATAGAAAAAGCCCTGATGTACAGAATGAGTAAGTACTACTTTTCTAAGCCAAAAGACAGCTGCAAAGATAGTTAGGATTGCATTAATATTTTGCTCCATGTATTTTCTCCACTCAAAGTGCAAAACTGTAAAGCCAGTTCATAAGCAGTTTCCATCTAACCCTTCTTGGTTCTTCCTGCTGAAGGAAAAGCAGGTTACTGCACTTGTGCTTCAAAGTTTCAGGTTCAGCTTATCTTCTTCCTCCTGTTTTAGTTGGCAAACTGCTGGTAGAAGGCAAATTTAACCCTTTCAATGTGATGGCAAAGTTTAATGGCTGGGCCAAGTTTCAAGTCCATACACTCCTGAACTGTGGGAAGAGTGAGCAAGAGAAGTGCCTGCCCATCTATTTCCTATCAAAGGAAGAAATAGCAGTTAGCATTAAAAGAAATGAGGTTTCCCCCCAATCATTTAAACATTTCATTAATGCATTACAGATAATCCTCGAGTTATGAATGTAATGGAGCCTGCCATTCCATTCCTAACCCAAACATTCATAGGAGTAAATTGCATAATTTGAACACGATCACGCCCTCTTTTTGCCCATGCATTTACTAATCAAAGATGCGGCTCGTTAAGTGCACATGAGGTATCGCGGGGTGGGGAAGGCCATGGGTGGCCTAGTGATGGAACAGGCCACCTGCTTCAGACCACCCAAGGCCTCCTCCAACCCAGAGATACCTCATTCTTCCTCCTCTGGGGTCCCCACAATTGCTCTCCCTGCATCCTGCTGAGTTGGGTCACTTAACGTATGAAGATCTGTCTCCTCTTCAGCCTCTTTGTTTCTTTGCCTGCTCCTTCCTTTGTCATTGGCAGAGCGCTTGAAGGTTTTGCTGACCAAAAATGAGCAGAGGGCCACCTGCACCCTTCTGGGGCCCCTTTCTTGCTGCTGAAGCGCTTGATGAAGCCTTTGGTGAAGAAAAAGGAGGCGCCGAGGGTAGCCCATGCCCTTCCAGGCCTCCTTTCTCACTGCCAAAGCACTTGAGGATTACATCCCTTCAGCAGCCCTTTGCAAAAAGCCTTTGCTGGTAGGAGCAGAGCTTCGGAGGGACGTGCCCGCCCTCCAAAGTTCCACTGGTGCTGACAAAGGCTTTTTGCAAAGGACTGATGAAGCCTACAGGGACACAATCTCCCTGCAGGCTTCTGCGAGGAAATAGCAAGGGGAGGGAAGGCCTGAAGGATCGAAGCTTTCCCTCTGTTTACAATTGCCCAAGCCTCAATTTGCAGAGAATAGAGGCCTAAAGTGTGACATCACATGAGATCAGTAGCAAGAGGTCTCATGCTAGTGATCTCACATTGTCTTGCGGTATGTTAGGGCTCTGTTCTCTGCAAATGCACCGAAAGCCTGAAGCAATGAAGCAAGCAAAGAAACTGTGACAGAGAGGAGATCTTCTCAAGGTATGTGAGTATCCACAGGTGGAATGCGAGGTGTGTGTGAATAGGCAGGACGAATGTTGCAGAGTCTCTGGAGTTGTTCGTAAGGGCGAACAACTGCCATGGTACTGCAACATTCATAATGGGGGCGCTTATCACGTAACTTCGAAGTTACTTCATTACACAGGGATTACCTGTATGAAGAAATAATACTTTGGTAAGAAACTACATAGATTATAGTAACTAAAACTGGATGTAAGGAAAAGAATAAAAAGAACAAGAAAGAAAGATGGATATGATATCAATATAAAATAAGATGTGTGGACTTAAACTGTCAGAATTCCCTAGCCAACATGCTGGGTAGGGAATTCTGGGAATTGAAATCCACGTATCTTAAAGATGCCAAGGTTGAGAAACACTGGTCTAGTCACTTCATAAATACCATTTGCCCTCAGAAAGATTCTCAACTTTTCCTCAATGTGCCACTGATCTGAAGAGCCCATCAACTGGCACTGTATCAATTGTTTTATCTTGTCTATCCATGTACTTTTCTTGGTGAAATACAGGAACAGTTTACCACTGCCTTTTCCTGCACAGTATAAAATGATGTCTTTGAACTTTATCTTTAAAATTATTACCTGACTCCTAATATCATCCCATAGTACTATTGTCCAATTGAGGTTCCTGCTTGCTTTAACTGGCAGCTATGATGATCTTCATGCCTTAGATAATGTTGCTGAGATTACATACACTTGGCATATATTCCCAGCATCCTTTGCTCAGACCCTTCCATATACATCCCTACCCGCCACAATGAGGCAGCAGAGCAGGATTTTTCATGTGATTCTGGGTTAAATACTTTACCTATTAGCAATCAAATGTGCCAGTAGCTTTCAAATGGAAAAATACTGTTCCTGCTCATTATAAATTGACTCCAAAATATGGTAATGTTTTGCAGGGGTCATTTACTTTCTCACTGAGTCCAAAGAGAACAATATTTAGAAAAGATCTCATTTCAGAGAAATTCTGTTTTTTAAAAAGTTTTTATGTTTTTGTTTTATGTTTTGTATTTTGTATTATGTATTATTCTACCCATTGTATTGTAAGAATCCTGTGAGATACAGTAATATATATACATTAATTTAAATTAAATAAACTTATACATACTGACATTAAAGGAAAAGGCCTAATGATAAAGTTAAAAGTATGGTAAATGGTCTCCCTTAGTCCAAAGAAAATCTGAGGAATCTTAGCTTCCCATTAAAACATTCCCAATAATTTATGTAAATGCATACGTATAAATTACACATATGCATGTATAAACACAAGAGGTAAAAATGATCAAAATGTTATTTTAGTTGACATAATGGTTTAATGGAGTCAATTATCTATGGCCAATACATACCTGATCCAGAAATATTCTAGCTAATGGTGCACAATCTGTAGATTTAAGGAACCGCACAACATCTGCTACACTCCATTCCAGAGGATTGCTGTCCAGCTGTAATTTTTCATCAACTTCTATCTTTATTTCCTATGCCACAAGACATAAAAACAAAAATAATCACTTTTTCTTCCTTAGAGATATCTTTTCCAGAACAAAAAAAATGTTCTATATGAGTTAGAAGATCCACTGATCCAGTATTCTGAGGGTAAAAAGAAGTCCTATTGTTGAGGCATAACATACTGTATGCCCTATCCTGAAAACATGACAGTGAACTTGAATGCAGAAGATATAGTACAGGTAGTCCTCAACTTACGACCAAATTGAACTCAAAATTTCTGTTGCTAAGCGTGACAGTTCTTAAGTGAATTTTGCCCAATTTTGCGACTTTTCTTGCTACAGTTATTAAGTGAATTACTGCAGTTTCTAAATTAGTAATAAAGTGAATCTGGCTTCCCCATTCACTTTGCAATGTCAAAAGGTGATCATGTGACCCCAAGACACTGCAACCTTATACCATATATTCCGGCGTATAAGACGACTGGGCGTATAAGACGACCCCAACTTT
>JANHFM010006971.1:38452-68066 GCA_032468115.1 Grayia smithii
TCACATCCAGACCCCCAGGGGAGCAGGATGAGATAAGAGGGCGAGAACGCGGCACCGCGTATATACATCGGGACCGCATTCTCGGAATATTTTGAGGCCCTCTTCTCCCACTACTCCTGCCTCTCCCAACCACCACTGAGATGGATTGGCCCTCTGATCGCCTAGCCCTCGCAACCTCCCGCCCCCCGCCTCCCCCGGCACAATCGTCAGACTGGCTTGGCTGTGGGCCATTCAGGGTGCCCCCAGACCCTCTAAAATCTATATAACCCACCCCCCTCCCGGTTCCCCTTAAGATACGATTAAAACATTTGGTTAAAAAACTCCTCAACCCCCTCTTCGCAGCATGCCACCTCTCCGGATTCCAAAATCCGTCATCGAGGTAGGCCTTCGATAGTTGGGAGGGCCATGGCTGCGAGAGGGGGGAGTCTCACAGCGCAAGGAGTTCGGCCGCTGAATTAATCCTAGGATGGGAAAATGCCAAAAATAAAGAATGTTGCCTTATCCGAACTGCTGGCGGAAGACATATTTGGATCAAAGTCTGAACAATTAAAACTTATTTATAAGAATATTCCTAAAATGTTAGGTGAGGCTTCACACTTTGTGAGTGAGGCACTAAAAGATGCCAACTTCCTTTTCATATTCCAATTCAATTGCAGAAGCCTTTTCTTAGAAATGATGAAAACTGAATTCCAACACATTCTGTAGGTACATTTTGGTTACATTCAGGACTTACTACAGTTCTCTAGAATGAAAAGTATTGGTGCTTGTTATTTTTAGTCTGATCTATTATTGTCTTCATCCTTACTTTCATTTACTATTAACCCTGAGCTTTTGCAGGCACTGCAAACTGTGCAAATAAGGTTTTAGAGTGTGCCAACAAATTGGTTTATATATTTCAGAAATGGATGTCTTGGTATTCATAAGATCGGTTTTAGGTGGAGTGTAAACATGACTGCTGTATGGAATCTTATAATATATTACTGTCCACTCAGAATAAAGGGAACAGTAACTGTTTTCATATTAATTAGTCATGCTGAGGCTGGGATGACTCCATGACTGCACTTTAAAGCCAAACAAAAGCTAATAGATACAAGAAATAACTGTTGCATAAAAAACATTGCTTAATAATTATGTAACGGATGGTTGTCTCAAAAACAGGATTTTCCACTGTTATACTGATTAAGGATTAAATAATACTGTACTTATAATTACCTTACTGCTTAATACAGCAAAATAAATCAGCAAGCACCTCTGTGATGTGAGATCGTTTAAGTTAACTAATCTTACATTATAGCTATCCTTGGGATAATAATTACTTCCCCTTAAAGCCATAATGTCACATGGTTTATAAATGGCATAGATAAAAATGAGATTATATTGATGTAATCCCTCTGCATTAAAAAAAAATACAATTAAATTTCAGAATGAGCACAGCTTCTACTTGTGTAAAGATAGTGCCTCAAACTATAACTTTTGCAGGTACTGCAAACCGTGCAAATAAGGTTTTAGAGTGTGCCAACTGATTGGTTTATATATTTCAGAATTGGATGTAATTGTTCAACATTCATTCCTTAAACAATTTAGCAAATGATTAAATTTCACCATCTGGTAATATGGAATTTTACTCTCTCAAGTGGACTTTGGTTTATAGAGTTGCCAGAGTTACCTGTAAAGGAGTGACAGTCCCTCACGGTAAAACTAAAATGTTTTAAAATGCATGCAAGAAATGTTTGTTTAGTAAAGCCTCTTGCCCACTGAATAGTTCAAGAAATCTAAGTCAGTGACAGATCTTTATAATTACTTCAGAGCTATCATTTTCCATAAATATAAATAAAGCATACAGATACCATAGCTAGATACGGTAAATTGCAGTCTTATTGTCTAACATGTAAACATTGCTTTCTTACTAGTGTCAGTTGAGTTCAGTTCCTGGGTCTTTAATCCTTCACTGACAGTCCTTGAAGATAATATCCTGACAAAAAGTAGGGGGAGACAGGAATGGAAGATTAAAATTTGAATTTTGCAGAGCTTTGTACCATATTGTTTTTTAAAGCAAATATATTGTAAGACTCAGGCATATTGAGAATATGGGCACATTTCATTATTTTTTAATATAAGCAGAAAATAAGATGACCAGAAATATGGATATGCCTCAAGAATAATTATGTATTATGAATAAGTGGACACTGAGCAATTCTCCTACCCTTTCCAAAGTGTTAAATTCCTGAAAAGAGGAGGGTGGGAACAAAGACAGAAACCAATGCACCATTACCTCCAAGATCTGGAGAAGGAATATTACTTAAAGTATTTATCATCTAAAAGGAAGACAATCCTGTCATACATCAAAGGCACATCAGAAGTGGCTGCCAGGCTACTGCAACACCTAGGAATAGCAATAACCCACAAGCCCACATTCACACTCAGACAGGAACTTAGAAAGATCAAAGACAGAACATGGAAGGAAGACAGCACCAACATAATATACAGAATCAATTGCAACAATTGTAACCAGTTCTACGGCAGATAGGACAACAGTTAAAAAACCAGAATCCATGAACACCAGTTGACTATCAAACAGTATGACCCAACGTCCCCGAACACCCGTTACATCAACAACAAACAACACCAGTTTGACTGGTACAAAGCTGAAGCCATCGGCTATGCCAAAACCTACCAGGCATATGAGTTTATCGAAGCCTGGCATTCTATCAATGGGTCCATCAACAAACACATTAAATTTCATGCCTCACAGCAACCAGTCTTGTGATTCAACCAGTCTTGTGGCTCAATCAGTCTTGTGATTCAACCAGTCACAAGATCAAATGACCACCCAGTACCTATCTAAACAAAAAAAAACCCACTTCACCCAAAATCCTGCTGAAGATGTAACCTAGTTTGGTAATGAAACGTCTGCGAGCCGAGCAGCAAATTTGGAGGACAAATCTCTGCCTAAAGACAACCCTATATTTAAAACAGCTCCTCCACCCACCCCAAATTGACAAGAGACTATGAACTCTGGTTTTACTAGAGTTAAATCCTGGAGATTTATCATTAATTTGCTAAACAGGGGTGGGCACATATGCATTAATGTATGCTCAGTTTCTGCGTTGGGGGAGTTTATTGGTTTTTGTAATTAAACTTTTATTTTTGTAAACTGCCCAGAATCATTGTGAGTGACTTGGGAAGCCATATAACTGTTCTAAATAAATACATATAAATAAACAAGTATAAAATGTATTCTTCCCAGAAGAAATACAACAAAATAGGGGAAGGCTCAGGACAATCTCTATTCTCAACCACCAATTAAACTAACTGCAGATAAAGTAATGTATGCTGTTCATAACATTAAACTCCATTGACATATAACAAATCACATTTCCATGTGTGAATCACTTCTACTCAGGCACACATTTCAAACTTAACTTAAAGAAGAAGAAAAGATTTGGAGATGAAAGTATTGGAAAGGGGAAGGAAAGGGAAAAATAAAACTACTGGGACTGAGGCAAGGGGAAATAACAACTTTCAATTTGGAATATTTCATTCGGATGCAATAGGAAACCAGAGTTACAGTACTTATTATGAGAATGAACCCCAACAATCTAAGAGTTTTAAAAAAACAGGTAGTCATAATTCTCTTCTTGCCATGTGAAGAAAATAAATTCATCCATCCATTCAATTTGTATAACCACCCAATTCAGCAAGTGAAACTGGGTACCAAACAAAATTAAAATTAAATTAAAAATAATTACAACCAACACATTTCTTCTTTAAATTAACTATACAGTTGCATATAAAGCTTAGGTATTCCTGTTTAAATTGTATTATAGCTCTAGACAAGCCAATAATCATAATTCTCAGACACAGCCATTTATTAGGTATACAGGGAATGAGGGGGGGGGGGAAGGGGGGAGAAGGGAGGCATGTGTGATAGGTGTGCCATGATGCAAACTCCACCTGTTATGTATATAAAAGGGCAGAGTTTGCATCATGACATTGTAATATATATTTTGGTATCAGTATGGTTAGAAACACATGCAGTGGTAGATAAATTAAATTAAAATTAAAATATATTATTAAAAAATAAATTATATTTTAAAATTAAAATATATTATAAAAAGTACCACAATGTAAAAACATATAAAAAAGGACAAAAAGAGGCACTGTTGAAAAAGGGTTTCAAAATGCCCAGCTCTAGTTACCTGCCCTTGTATTTAATATTCTGAAAATCAAATCATTGTTCATTATAAACATGAAGTTCAATGCTTACTGTTTCTCTGGTTGAACAACTGCAATTTTCTTTTCCTTATTCACTGTAAACCAAAATGAAACATGCTGATTATTAATCTAATATAAACACTGTAAAATATATCCTATGATGACACAAAGCAACTGCAGCTCTTTACATAATAATCACAATGAATTGTAACCTAGTAACGAAACATCAATATGGAAATGATGATTTTATTCTTTTTGATTTACAAATGGAAACTTCTCCAATTCAGAACAATGAATTGGAACATCAAACTGCTTATTTGTAGGGATGGCTTTGGAGCTCACAAGAAATTCGATAGCATGGCCAAGAGGACAGGATGGTGGAGGGAGAGAATTAACTTTTGATTTGATAAACAGGCGTAATTCACAACTTCAAGGCATCAGTTTTGTAAGTGCATCAACACATGCTGTCCAAATAGCCAGTGACCTGAGCTCTAAACACTTATCTTTACCTTACTACTGTGTTTCCACAAAAATAAGTCCTTGTCTGATTTTTAGAATGCTCCTAATATAACCTCTACCTCCCAAAATAAACCCCCGTGAAGATCTTCACCAGCCAGGGATTGGTGGGTGGGCTTGGCCAGCACAGGAGGTGGAGAGCATTTGGGCAGACGGTGTACAGCAGCAGCCACAGCCCGCCAGCACTCAGTCCCACTGCTTGCAACCACTGGCCCAGCCCTCCAAGCAGAGGCTCAGGAGAAGGCAGGTGATTCTAGACGCGCGGCAGCACCGACAGCAGGCAGAGGCACGGGAAAAGGCCAGGCAATCTCAATGCACCATGCGGTTTTCTGCCCCATCATTGCCACAGGCAGTGCAACGTGTGGCAGCAGGGGGGGGATTCCCCGCGCTTTGGAATCACCTGCCTCCATTAAATGGGGTGTCAATTCATTGCACAATCGCTGAGCTTGCTCAGGTTGCCCTCAAAATAAGCCCTAATGCATCTTTTGGGGGGCCCAACAATATAAGACCAGGTCTTATTTTCAGGGAAACATGGTACTAGTTCTCAGGCATTCTTAGAATTAAATGAAAAAAACTAATTTTACGCCTTCTATGAACTTTACAAGCATGTTTATATGTTGCAACTCAAGGTGTATATCTTTTTATTATGTTTAACAAAAGCACATAAAAATACTTTGAAGTATATATCCCTTTGTCTAATATAGCTATGCACCAGTTTGCTGCAGTGGTTCAAGTGGTAGCCTAGAAATCAGGAGACCATTAGTTCTAGTCTTGCCTTAGCTTTGAAAGCCAGCTGAGTAATTTTGGGTCAGTCACTTCTCTCAGCCCAACCCTTCTCACAGGATTCTTGAAAACAGGAGAAGGAAGGAATTTTATGTATGCTTGCCACCTTGAGTAATAAAATAATAAAGGCAGGATAAAAAAAAATTAAAGAATATTCATACCTACTACTCTGCGAGGAGGTCTAAGCTGGTATCCATTAGTTTCACACCAACCAACTGGAAATATATTCATAGATTCCACACTCACTATAAATTCAGGGACTGGGATTTTAGAACCTGTATAATAATAATGATCATAATGTTTGTAAGCAAAATTGTCATCATTGCCACCACCACCACCATCTTACAGGGCTAACCAGCTGTAATACTTCTTATGAACTGGTACATTCTTCATTCCTCTGCACTTGTGAACTGTCTCTAATTTTGTCAATTAGCTCTGTCAGGCTACAAATACCTTTTTTAAAAAGGCTTTTAATTATCAGGTGTAGTAAAAAGAAATACAGAAAAATTAAATGCAGCTATTTCAAAACATTTCCTGAAGGAAAATAGTTTGCTGGGTATTGTTTATGACACTTAGGCAAAATACTTCTTTAAAACTGACCTGTGGAATGGCAAATCAAGTTAAAAACATCTCTCTCTCCTCTGAAAGAAAACTTACTTTCCAGCTGTAGCCAGAGATAGGAATCCTTCACCTTTGTAATAGTTGCCACACAGATTTCTTCTGGGTTTTCTGAATTCACAGCCTCAAGTTTCATGTTCTCCTTAAAACCATGCTCAGAATTTAACTAAGACAAGCAAAACACAAGATACATGGTTTATTATGTATTTTCAGAGCCTCACATTAAAATACTAATGAAAAAAATAGTTCAAAAAAATCATAGCAATAAAGTGGACACTTGGAAGACACCAACAGAACAGAACACACTTTGAGTGTGTAAAACCTTTTAGAAACACAACTGAACAACCCAAGTAATCGCTTACATCTTGAATAAAATGCACACAGTCTTTGGCTTCAAACCTTGCATTACACAAAATTAAATAAGGCAAAAAAGATATATGTACCAGTAGTTGGAAACTTGCTTTACGGCTGAAGGAAGACTTGGTTATCTCAAAACAGCTGAAAAAGTTCTACTCTACCACTTCAAGCCAGAAGTATTGATCTGCCCAAGATCTGAATGCAAACAACTGCCTGTAATGTTCACTTATAATCACACTTTCCTCCTCCCCATCTGCCTTAGATAATGCTGTCTCTCATTGTAGGATGCCTTTCTACAATTTTCAGGTGTTAAGAATTTTCAAGTGTATTTATGAAGGCTTTCCCTTCATAAATACACACTTGCAAATATACACCCATTTTTACTCTTACCTTAGCTTGTTGGGTTCTCCAAATAAAAAGAAACCCCTAAACCTAAAATGCTGGGTGCTAAACTAAAGAATTCTAGTTAAGCAATCTACCAACCTTTTAAAAAAAGTGTTATTATGATGATTGGTTGCGCAGTTAGCCAGATATTTAGGCTTGTTCTGGCATTTTAAACCTTTTTATTATGTTGCTGTTGCTGTAGAAAATCTGCATTATATTTAAATATTTGGACAATATCTATTGGAGACTGTTAGCTAATTTTGTTAGCTAAACCTTGCTAACTCTCTAGATGCAGGTTTTTTTTTAATTTACAAAGGAGCATTCCATCACCACAAATCCTAATTTGCAGCTTAAATTGCATATGCAAAGAAACATCTTACTGTATCAGCAGCATTTGTAGCCAAAGACACAAAAGGACACTGTTATATAAGCTACATTATAAATTCTGGAAGACTACAATGAATATTAATTGCTACAAGTATACGTTTAGATTTCATAGTTTAAACTGTGAAGTCACATTCTAAGAACAAAGCAAGGATTTTATTAGTATGTGTTGTGGCTAATGGACTTTAGGAATAAATAAATAAATAAATAAAATAAAATAAATAATCAGTAAATAAAACCATTCACATTACTTTCTTGAATGCTTACCAGAGGAAAACAGCTTTGGGGAGCAGCCGCAGCTCCGCATTGCTTGAGATAATCTGCCCAGTCAAAGTCTTGACCTGAATAACCTGTGATTAAGGAAAAAAATAACTTTATCATAGCATTTTAATCTTATTCCTTCTTTAAAATGTTGGGTTATCTTTCATTTCTTCCACATCTGGCTCTTCAATAATGTTGTAAAATATGTGAGATTAAGTTGATGCTGATCAGCGTTACCTACTGATATTCATAGTTCTTTGACCCCGGAGTTTGGACAATCCTCATCTAATATTCTAATACAGGTAGTCCTTGACCCTGGGATACTTCAACTATCATAAATATGAATCAATTGCCAAGCATCACATGACCAATTTTGCCAAGCCAATTTTGACCACATGACCTCAGGGAGGCTGCAACCATCGTAAATGTGAAAAACAGTCATAAATCACTTTTTTCAATACTATTGTAACTTTGAATGGTCACTAAATGAACTGTTGTAAATTGAGGACTACCTGTATATCACACTAACTTCCTTAAACATGAGCGCAATTTTTTTTAAAAAAAATAGTTCCCGACTTCAGAAAATTCTTCCTTACATCTAGACTACAACTGAATTGCATTACAAAATTATTCATCTCCAAAATAGCTCAATAAACAAAATTAAATTATACCACAAATTTAAATGCATCTAGAAAACTGATATGAATGGAGGCAGATTACATATACACACCAGGTGGAGGGTTGAGATGTAAGCCATTTTTCAGACTCCACTGCACAGGGAAAAGTCCAGCACTGTTGACATGACAAATAAAAGGCTGACTTGTGGTACAATCTGGTCTCAAATCATCTATTTCTACCAAGAAATATTTATCATCCAACACCTGCAAACATAGAGAAATGACTTATATAATATGAAAGTAGAAATCATATGTAGTTTCACAATCAAGTTGTCTATTTTATATATTTTTATAGTTTTGTCCCTTGCTGGGAGGATTTTAACAAATTGTATTAAATATTAGTTATCTTAAAATAAAGATGACATTTGACAAAGTCTTGGGTATAACCCCTTGAACCTCAGATGTTGTCACTGAATATGATAGCAGAACATAAGAAATGTTAGCTTGATTTGAAATTTTAATTAAACTACACCAAGCATAGCTTTCCCTGCTCCTGCTATAATGGGGTTTAATATCCTGTGCAAACAAGTGCAGTTGTTGGCCCCAGAAAGATTGCATATCTCAGGCCTAAAACATCTTACAGTCTATAAGAAAGCACCAAAGGAAAAGAGAAATAGTCAGAAAGAATATAAAATGTTATGTCTGAAATTTAAAACAACAAAATAGGACAAGAAATTAAATTCAAGTCTTCAAATGATAAGAGAATGAGAATGTCAGGGCCTTCTAATCTTTAAATGACCTGAATCATTTAAATGAAATGAATCTTTAAATATCCACCTGAGGAAATGAGGATAAAAATATATCTGCATTTCTTCATTTCTTTATTCAGGATTTTAAAAATATCTTGAAATTAAGAATTTAAAAGCTGGCATAAATTGTGTTTTAGACCATTGAATACAGAAAGACAGCAGGAAGGATAATTTCTCTCACAACCCCAAACCTTCCAATCCCTTTTGGGACTTCTAAGGCTGCTAGGTACATTCTAAGCCTAAAAATAAAACAGCACTAAAAGGTCTTAGCTTACCAAGAAATTAAAATGAATTTCAAACTGACAAATTTATGTATGTAATGACATGGGAGCCCAAACATAAGGGCCAAAAGATATAATAAAACACAAAGATGAACCAAGAAGAAATGCCAAGGGACTTGTCTAACAGGAAAGTTATTTTATATGAAAAATGGGATGCTTGAAAAGTATAAGATAAGAAAGAGATGTGCAATATAAAAAGAATGCTGACAGCAAAAAGAATAAAAAATAAAGAATTGACAGCATTGGCAACATAGAACTCATAGCTGTCATGAAGGTTTAGGCTAAGAAAGTGATATAAAAGCTGTGTACCTATTCCAGACATAGTTATTAATACAGCTGCACAAATACTGAAAAGATATATACCTATAAAACCATCTTAAAACTATAATTTATGTTCAGTTTTAAACACTTGTTAATACTGAATCTCTTTGCTACTCTGCAAGATGCTCACTCAGTATGGCATCAATAATGTTTGCATTTCCCAAACCAGCAACTAGGAATTTTGGAACTAATCTACACTGAATCCTCCTAAGAGTTTTCACTGGCTTAACAATAGCCACAGAAAGGTTCCAACATTATACAATTATATAATGCAAGAAGTCTTACTTATTTTATAAAACTGTTTCACTGCAATAATTTTATAGATGGGGAGGATAAGAAATAGTGTTCCTGAAAATGTCTGATAGCTAGCTTTTACACATGTATCTTTAGGGCTCAGGAAGTAAATAAGGTCAGACTGCGTTAGTATTTTGATGAGAAACTATCAGGGAGTGCTATTGTAGAGTAGATTGGGAAATCAAAATACATTCTAAAAGAAGGCAGTGATAAACTTTTTCTGAACTACTGAGAAGAAAACTGCACAGATACCTCCATGAAATCACTAGGAATAAAACTCAATCCTTTTTAACATAGGATTCACTTACTAGGCCTCCTAAGCCAAATTGATTCACAAAATGGAAAAAAAAACCCGGATGCTAAAATTATTGTTCTCTTATTATTTCAATATCTACTGAAGAAAATCACATTATAAATTTTCTTATTTTTTTATTAATATTATTTTTCATCCCATTGTGCCTAAATTTTAGACTCAAAGAAATGTATCATGGCTTAACTCCAGTTCTTGAAAATTAAGAATCCAGCAAGTAGCTGGATAGGAGAAAAAAAACAAATTATTTCAGTATTAATACCGATTCACAACTGCAATTGATAAATTTTAGCACAATGAAAGTTAAAAATGCATATTTGTATACTTCTGGAACCACATAAAATTAAGCAATGTCACTACTTAATTTTAAGCAATGAAGTTCTTAAAGCTGCCTGTGAGTCTAGCTCCTTGCAATTCAATCCCAGATTAAAGGAGCTTTTATAGTTGCTGACTTACAGTGTATAGAAAATGAGCTCTGCTTCTTACATAATATCTTTTCATTTCATATTTCTTGGAGCTGAAGCTCAGAATTAAAATCAGGTATTTATGAACAAATACTGAGACATGTTCTTGTTGCAAATGCCCGACAAAATTAGCTTCCATTCAAAGTGACCTAAATTAGAGTGTGAGTAAATTATAGAGAACAGTTTTCTTGGCAACAAAGAAGGAAATTACAGTTAGCAGCCTACTGATACCTTTGTAACTGTTGCAGGTGATATGGCAAAAGGAGCTTTTGGATTAATAGCTTCCAACTTCATGTTTACAGAAAATGCATGAGTTCCAACAACAGGTTTGTCCTAAAAATGATTAATAAAAACCATTAGTTTCTATCTCTCAAAATTTTCTTAAGATCTAAGTATGTATGTGCATACACATGTACACACACACACATACACAATTAGCTATTTTTAAAACATCCTTATTTTGTTTGGGTCAATTTTCTTTTCTTCTTTATATTGTGGCTGATATTTTAGGGTTTTTAAAAAATTTTTTGTCAAGATCAGTGAGGCAGTCTCCAAGGAAGAAAATTATTTATAATAGAGAATGAGACCTGCAAAATATTTTCCACTGATAAAAGACACATTCTACTTGCTTAATTTTCTCTGAAAGTAATATGGATGTTTTCCACTTATTGGAAGCCAACAAATTAAAGCTACCAACAGTTGCTCTCTCAAAAATAATTCAGCATGATTTGTTCTTATAGTACAAACATTTCACACAACAGTTTTAATCAAGACTTTTCTAAGAAGCATTCTTCCAAATAAATGAACATATCACAAGATATGTTTATTGCTTATTTCTAAAAAAAGTTAAAAAAATATTTTTGAAACTTTCAAAACTGGGCTTGGGTTTTCCTGCAGGACAGGAAGTCAAAAATGTATCTGTTTCATTAATCTGTAAAATAATCTATATATTATCTTATACAGTATATTTAAAATTTTTAAATTACCTAGAGTTTCTGATATCCAATAAGTAAAAAAGCTTAATTAAAATATTACCTTGTCTAGTTCCCATAAATTACTTTTTGTACATATTAGATTTAATCATAGCATTTCCTAAGAATACAGTAAATGCCAAATGTCACACCTTGAACAGATCAGTGGGCACTAACGATTCTTCTTCCTCTTCTTTTACTTTTGCTAAAATTTCTTGCCATTCTGTCTCAGTCTTCAAATGCCTAATAGCTTCAATAAAAGAAAAATAAGTTTGTTATCCCATTAAAAGTAAAACACACTTTTAAAATGAATATATTATATTGCATTCATAGTAATGTAACAATAGCAATAAGATCTATATACACTACTTCATAGTGCTTTACAACCCACTCTAAGTTTACAAAATCAGCATATTGCCACCAACAATCTAGATCCTCATTTGATCGACCTCAGAAGGATGGAATGCTGAGTCAACCTTGAGCTGGTCTGAATCAAACTCCTGGAGTGAGCAGTGAGTTAGTCCTGCAATATGGCATTCTAATTACTGCGCCACCATGGCAAATAATGAAGTAACAAATATTTCTCTCTAATCTGTGTTCCCTATGAATGCTGAACACTGTCTTTAAAAAAAATTAGCTCTTAGCAAACTCATAATATTTTTCAACTATCGTTAAACTAAAAATACAAGAGACTTAAAAATATTTAAAACTCAATATCTAAACTATAAAACTAATCTTTATAAATAATATAAAAACAACAAACTGGTAAACTACTAAATGGTATAAGTGTCTAAATTCAACTGATTTGATAAATTACTAAATATTAACATAGTTAATCTATTAATCAACCTTTTAATTACAATTACAAGTTAGTGTGAAGAATAGAATAGAATAGAATAGAATAGAATAGAATAGAATAGAATAGAATAGAATAGAATAGAAATTCTTCATTGGCCAGGTGAGATTGGATACACAAGGAATCTGTCTTGGTGCATGCGCTCACAGTGTACATAAGAGGATAGATTCATTTGTCAAGAACCGTAAGGTACAATTAGTCATAGGGAACAAGTAAGCAATCAAATCATATTAGGAAACAATAAAAAATCTTAAGAATACCAGCAACAAGATTACAGTCATACAGTGAAATGGCAGGAAATGGGTGATAAGAACAGTGAGAAGATTAATAATAATGCAGACTTAGTAACTAGTTTGACAGTGTTGAGAGGGAATTATTTGTTTAGCAGTGTGATGGCATTCGGGAAAAAACTGTTCTTGTGTCTAGTTGTCTTGGAGTGCAGTGCTCTATAGCATCATTTTGAGGGTAAGAGTTGAAACAATTTATGTCCATGATGCGAGGAATCTGTAAATATTTTACAGCCCTCTTTTTGACTCGTGCAATATATAGGTCCATATAACTTCCATATGCAAAATAATATGATATATCTAATTATCATTATCTCAGTAAATATTAAATTCCTCTTTACATTTTTCAGGAAGACAAAATTTCACTACTTGCTAGATGATTTTATTTTATATTGGGAGCTATCAAGATTTCTTATATAAAGGGATCAGAATTCCACAAGTGCCCCTATATAAACAACAATATAGAAGGACACAGACTGTATTTCTGATGTACTCATTCTTAGAATACTCTTACAATATATTTAGGAATATGTATATATATTTTGAATATATAATTTTGATACTGAATAGGCCAGCCATCTAGCAGAATATAACACCTCATATGCAGCATGCCACCTAGAAAACACTCTTCAAAAACATGATCTGAGTGGTCAAGTAAGGATGATTTACTTCCTATAGCTAATTCCCTTCTAGTTTGGCTAGGCATTTCACCACAATGCAAAATTATTTTAGCTTTGACCAAAATTTTCTTAAACTTAGATTTTATAAGAAAGAGATTTAAATCCTTATACAAAGAATAAGTTGCCATCAGCAGAAAATATTTGTTTGAAAAGAAATAACTCTAATAATAATTCCATTTCAACTGAAACAAACAAAGATTATTTTAAGAATGAATTATTTTAAGAAGGCAGCTTGACACAAGGGATCATCAAACAAGGGAAGAAGATCCATAAAACTATAACCATAAAACTACAGACAAGCAAAGATAATTTCTTTCAGTCTGCGGTGCTAGTTTGTGATTGAAAATTAAAGTTTGTACCTAAAGGAGGTTCAAGGATGTATCCTTGTTGAGATGCCCAACCCATTGGATGGAGAAAGGGATCTAAATAGAACATCCATAAGTCATATTGTTCTACATCTCCAAGTCCTTCATAGCGCAGCCTGAGTCTTCCACCAATATTTTCCAGAACAGCGACTATCCAAGCTCCTAGATAGTTATTTAAGTGCTGACATTCAAGTCGTGACCCTGGTGCAATAAGATCCAAAGAATTTTTTCCTCGATGGAGCTGCAGAGTAAAAGGAAAGTAAAATATTAAGGACATCTGCCCATTTATTTATTCTAAAATGTAACATTATTTATGTATTTACTTCATTCATTGTCTTACACATTTTATGTTTTTGTAACGACATTATTATTTGTAATATGGTTATACTTGTAACAGGTTCACAATTATTGTGAATAAGAAAAGATTTGCTGTTTCTTATTGTCTTTGCTTTCTAAGCTTTTAGTCTGTTTGCTTTTAAGTAACTAATACATTATAGCATTAGTTTCTGTTTAAATGCATGTTCCTTAATAGAAATATTTATATATGTATGTCTATTTCCCATTTATCCAGAATACTAATGGGTGATTAGTTCTCCATTTTAATGTACTCTTTTACAAGATGCGATTAGCTTCCAAAAGCAGCGAATAGCAGAGAACTGAGCCAATCCATAAATTAGATTAATTAATGAGCTAATGAAGCAAACTCTCGATTCACTGAATTTAACAGTATTAGAAACCCTTTCCACATCTATGTCACCATAGTAGTTTTATTACAAAGGTGAACAAAAAGAGGTGAAAGTAATTTTATAAATCAGAAAGTTTACTTGCAATTATGGAAAGGTTATTTTTTAAATTTACAAAAACAAAATCAAGATGAGCTTCTATAAAATATTCTTGAAAGATAGGCCACATTAAATATAAGATAAACATTACAGTCTCTATGTAATGGTTCTCTTTCTTTGCTTCACACTCATTCACTCAGCATCTGTTTGAAATTAATGATGACACTGAATGAGTGATACTTGCAACTGGTTATCAAAGTTCTGACTATCACAACACCTCCAGCACCCATGCAAATGCTATCTGGGTACTTGCCACTGCAGCATTCTGCTGTCACATGAACATTATTTGCAACCTCCCCTGCTAACTTCTTATAAACAAAATCAATGGGGAAGCCATTAGGGAATGATGCAAGTCACTACCACACCCTTTCTCCAACTCTGCCTCATTCCAATAATATTTACCCACCACCTACCTGCCTGCTTGCTTGTGATTTGCCTGGGACTTGCGACTGGCAGCTTCTTCACTGACTTAATGAGAATCCAGCAGGAAGTCACAAGTGCCAGTCACATGAGGTTTTCACTTAATAACCCACATACCTTGCTTAACAACAGCAGTGAGGATTGCTTGGCTTGTCATCACTAAACAATGTGGTTATGTGATGTCAGGCTTTATGACTGCATCACTTAGTAATGAAAATCCTTGTACCAATTACCATTGTTAAATGAGGACTACCTGTACAATAGATATGCCATCCCACTGATGAAGTTCTTTCCCCAAAGAGTTCTCTACTCTAATTCCACCCATTCCAGATTTTAAGTTTATTCTGAAAATTACATGTGTCTTTTATAACTATACAGCAAAATCTCTCTTGTATTAGTTTGCCACTACTTAAATATATTCCAGAAAGATGACGTTATAACCAAATTGGAGAAAAAAATACATGCCACTAATAAATAAACAAGTGGTAATTATTAAACTTTATTGAACTAGACTCTTTATTCCTACAACTTTTACTGTATAGACACCTACCCCTTCTAGAAGACCGACAGGAGGGCTGCATGCTCCTTTCAGAGTTTGCTGAAGGAATTCTATCTGATTGGGAATTTTATCCTTAATGCCTAAAAAAAAAAGAAAGGAAAAAGGAAAAACTAAGTCAATCAATATGCCCTCTTGCTATCTTATAGGCAGCTTGATTAAAGTTACACTTATCCTGGGAAGGTCAAAAACAAATACACATGTCTGTGGTTCAACATGTGTGCAACTTTTGGATTATTTAAGAGTACATTCCAGAGTTTTATGACCTGAGTTAGTTCTTGAGTCTAAGGATGATTAAATCTGGAGTAGGAACAGGTATAGGATCTCAATCATGATGAACCAAAAATAAGACTGTCAATAATATGTGATATTATTAAGCCTAACACTTATATTGACAAGATGCTAAAAAGACAAATGGATTGATGTGCAGTTGACTCTTAAATATCATAGCAAATATGTAAAAGTAAATGTAAAAGTAAGCCGTGCAAATCTATTTAAAGTGATGCCCATGGAAAGCCAAATGCAAAAATTTAGAGAAGAAGCCTGAACAACAAAATCTTAATCACTTTATAGGCAGTTATTTTGTGAGTTTACAGGGCCTACACTTTGTTCCATAGATGATGTTTACCTTCAGGCACTTTAAGGGTCTTCTTGTTCTGCTCACACCAGCCAAGTGGATGCAAATCAGCTGTCATTATATCACACCAGAAATCAGCTTTACGGTCTTCTCCATAACCATCATAGCGCAAAAGTAGTAACTGCCCACAAGTGGTAATGATTGTGGCAATCCAGTAAGTGTCAGGGCCAGGTTTGATAGCAACCTCCAATTTCATGCCTGGTGTGAAGCCATTTTGTGGGCTAGTATCCACCTAAAAAAAACCCCAAAAACAAGTCAGCAATTTCGATACTGTAACATTATTTATAAAATGTTTGGCACAACATAGGGATTTCTGTTGATAACTAGGGATAAGGAAGGTAATGGATTAACATTTCTGATTGGTCAGTTAAAATAATATATAATTGAAAAATACTACAATCAGATTAGAGTACAGTTTTAAGGATACAATGGTAATAACCTGGAAAACGTGGCTTTTTTCTCAATCTGGCTATGGCTGACCAATTTTTAGAGTTTTAATATTATATTTAATAGGGATTTTAACTTTTTTACTACTGCCCCTTTTTAACTTCTATTTTTTAATCCATAATGTTGTTATTTTTATATGTGTTTGTTTTTATTCGTATGTATTTTGTGTCTTTTATACGTTTTATACGTTTTTATATTTATGTTTTTTGTGAGCCGCCCGAGTCCTTCGGGAGAAGGGCAGCATAGAAATTGAAATAAACTAAACTAAACTAAACCAAATTAAACTAACCTACATCAGATCAGGTGTTTCCCCTCCCCCAAATAAATGATCAACAGGGCAATGCATTTAGAATTAGTTAATTCACAACAATCTAGAAGCCCGGATTACAAACTGTAGAGTATAAAGTCTCTGCTTTATGCTCCCAGATTGCGCTACTGAAATCTATTCAATACAACTGATAATTACATCTATTTTGTACTTATAAACACAAAAAACTAAGTTACCTTATCAATAAACTCAAACAATAAAACCTTCAGGTTAAAAAAAGAGCCCTGCCTTGATCCAAGATATGACGCTAAAATATAACAATAAATTATTTTTAATTATATCATACTGTCACCTATCATAATGAAAGCAAATTACACACATATGAGCAATCCAAATATCTGAATTGTATTTATTCAGTTATTATAGGAATCATAAATAAGAACTAAGAGCCATTGTGTAAATTTTCATTCCCATTCTATTCTGCAATACATAATTCTGTCACTAAAAATAAACAAAAATTCTAAGAGATATTTTTTATACAAAATGAATTCCAAATCACTGGTCTTCAAAACAACTGAGAATCCTTCCTACTTTTATATCAATTACAACTCTCTACAGAATGATCCTTGACAACTTAGATGACAATAGTGTACATTCTAATTAGGTTGCCTGTGAGTAGGTAAAATAATTTGGAAATTATTATTATTGAATAAACTTTACTCATACAATTTTTCAAATTGAATAATAATTTTTATTGAATAAGATTTACTCATACAAAAATGTATTTCAAATTGGAAATGAAGCAGAATTGGACAACTGTCTCACTCAGATATAAATGAAAAGTTGCATAAATACAGTCCTAGATAAACACATAAATCAAGGCAGAACTGGGGAGAAGTAACTAATAATTAATAAACTAAGAAAAGTAAATAAACAATAGCATGCAAGCAAGAATAATAACAAGAATAAGACATCTTAATTTGATACATGTTTTACCATACAAGTAAAGTATGACTACTCTGTACAGGAACCAATATATTCAAAACATTCTCTTTCCTGTTCCAATAGCACCCTCTCATGGCAATCTAGTAAGACTACAATAGTAGTCTTAGTGATCCAATTTCTTATGCAAACCCATCTATGACACTACAGAAATAAATTCTTGGATCAATCAGGGCCTAAATTAATATTTAAAAATTGAGGAATATGGCGAAGTGGCAGGATTGAAAATAAATAAAGAGAAAACTAAGATATTAGTTAAAAAACTTACAGGCATGCAGAAAAAAGAGTTAATGAAGAGAATAGATATACAGATTACTAAGAAAGTAAAATACTTAGGGATTCACCTTGACAGCAAGATGTATAACTATTAAGGAAAATAATTACTATAAACTGATACAACAAATTAAAGCAGATTTGGAGAAACGGAAAAATCTGCAATTATCACTGATAAGAAAAACAGCTACAATAAAAATGAATATATTACCGAGACTACTATACCTATTTCAACCAATTTCAATAAAACTGGGGGAAAATACTTTGAGGAACTCAATAAAGTAATATTAAGATATATCTGGCAAGGGGAAAAAGCAAGCATAAAGTTAAAAATGCTGCAGGATTCGAGAAATAGAGGAGGCTTTGGTCTACTGAATTGAGAATTGCATTATCAGGGTGTGGTACTCACGTGGGTGAAAGAATGGATTGTACTGAGGCATACAAGACTATTGACTTTGGAGGGGTACAACTGGATGGGCATGCCTTCTTGTGGTATGGGAAAACTAAAATACACGGTTACTTTCAAAGACATTATATTAGGAATGCGTTGTTAGTGTGGGAGAAGATTAGAGAACAACATTAATTGAGGATACCAGTTTGGCTTTCAACAATGGAAGCACTGATTCACCCAAATGTTATTAACATGGAAAATATTGATAAGTATAAAGATACTTTGAATGAAAAGGGGAACTCAAAACTAAACAAGAATTGAATGATCAAGGGATTGATATGGTATCGTATTCACAAGTGCAGATACATTCTAGATACAAGAAAGATGTTAAACTATATGGTTTTCATAATGAATAGAATTAGACAAGATATTAACAGGGACTGAAGAAAAATTGATAAAGAAAACGTACAGCTACTTATTAAGCACGAAATTGGAAGAACAACAAGTGAAGGAGACAATGATAGAATAGAATAGACTAATGCTAGCAATTAAGGAGAAAGAACAAACTGAATATTACATGACATGGGACTTATTTTATCAATGGTTAGATAACAAAAATAGAAGTTAGAAACAGGGAAACAAAAGAAAAAGATTAGTGAAATAAAGAAGATATGTTAAGAGAAAGAAGCAAATATGATTATTATGTTAATATCATTTTAATATCATAGAATTAATGTTTATGTAATGAATATTGCTGTAAATCTTAATTATTTGTACTGTGATGAGACAGTTTAATTGAAGATGGAATTATTATATTAATTTTTTTAAAAAAATCTTTAAAAAAAAAAAAATTCTTGGATCTTGCCCCCAAATAAGAATAGAACTACTCTGCATTCTCCATCTTTAATTTGTTAGGATATACAAAGTAACAAAGTACTCTAGCTTATGACTGAAAAACTCTGTATTTGACCAAAGGCAGTTATAGTAACAATATTTAGGGGGGGAATTAAATTAGTAATTAAATCTATCTACTCATACTGCCCCTTGTGACATGGATGCACAATTGTATATTTATACAATTGCCCCAATATTTTACTCATTTTCATGTACAATATCTTGTATTTATATACTTGCACATTCATGGTACATGCATATACATGCTGCTTTCTTCTGGAATAAACCACATTATGCAGTAAAGGAGTAAGCCATGCATGAGATTAAAAAAGAGAGGGGAAAACGTAACTAAAACTAGTTTATATGCTAACATAATTAACTACATCTCCAGGCCTTTTGGGGAGGGGGGGGGATCCTGATACTACATTCATTGCTTTTTGTTCTTTGAATTTCTCTCCTTTCTCTTTTTTGAGGATATCATAAACTCCAGACAACCACAACTTTCTCTGTCTTTCTCCTTCTCTGAACTCGTTCACTTTTCTTTTAATATATTGTTTCATTCATTCATCACATTTATATACCTGCCAATCCAGGGGTGGGTTCTACTTACCTTTACTACTGGTTTGCAATGGGAGTGCGCGTGTGTGCTTGCTTCACTCATGTGCACTTCTGTGCATGTACAGAAGTTTCTGCCCATGCACAGATCATCCATGATGATGTCATAGGTGGGCAGAGCCTCCTGCCAGTTTTACTACCAATTCTAAGGACCCAGCCAGAACCGGGAGCAACCCACCACTATGCCAATTTCACAAAACATGACACAATAAAAACAGATAAAAAGAAACAAGTATTGCATCATTTCATGGAGTGCTCATTCATTCATTCTTTCTGTATGACCAAAGACCTTCCATTCATAGTTGTTACTCATTTTTGTCTGCAACCTACACTCAGTCAGTACCCAATCATTCTTCACGTTCTCTTTTCTTACTACACGCTTCTTAAATACCCCATGCCCACTGCAGTAACCTGCGTTTCTCTAGCCATATTCAATTCTCACTGTCATACTAAGTAAGCTAAAATATGATGTAACATACAGCCAGTTAGCTACTATCTGATAAACACAATTTTCCTTGATCAAATCACATATTATCCAGCGTATTTTTACTTATATTTACATAACTTAAAATATTGTGTTAAATATTTTAAAATACAAATTCATTTACTTGTTCTAGTTTTTGCAATTAATATATGGCATTGTAATAATTCATTCTATTTTACCTGTAACTTCTCCCTCAAAACATCTCTAATACAACTACAAGCATTCTTATCCATTTATCCAGAGAGCTGCAAAACAACCCAGTGGACATTACACATTTTTGTTTCACCCCTGTTCAACAATCATTCAATAGGCATTTCATTTCTTCTTGCAAATTCTTTACTTATGCATCTTATTTATTTGTGCATTTAATAATGGGTCTTACATTCTATATTTGTATAAAACATTTCATAATTTAAACCTATCAACAAGTGTATAATAAACATTTGTATAACGCTTGTATAATTCTCACATCCCTATATTTCCCAATTTCTTGCTGGACAGAACAATCTGATATATAAACCTCTTGTCCAGTGTAAAACTGGACTTCCCAAATTTTACTCATTGTCACATCTTGGGCCATATCAATTAAAATTCTGCCAAATGCCTTCCTAGGAAGGTTTAACACATTTTTTTCATAAAGTTCAAATTCTTAAAATAGTAACTTGGTTATTGAAAAAGTAAACAATTATATTTGAACCCTGTCTACAGAGTTGTGTTTTTAATGGTGTAACATCCAGCCCATAGTTGTACTATACTCTAAAATGCCCCTAGAGCTGTGATGGCAGACCTATGGCATGTGTGCCACAGGTGACACGCAGAGCCCTCTCTGCAGGCACGCCAGCCGTTGCCCCAGCCCAGGTCCACCACACATGATACGCGCCTGGCCAGCTGGTCTCTGCTGTGCATGCACAGGGCGCATGTGGGGGATGTGTGTGCTCATGTGCAGGGGGTGGGGCACATGTATGGTGGTGGGTGGGTGCTGGTTGATGCAGGACGCTTTCCAGGCCAAAAGCAGGCCATAGGGGCCCTCGCGCATGTGCGGGGTGCATGCACGGGTGTGTGTGCTCCCATTGCATTTTAGGGGTTTGGGCACAAACGCATGAATTTGCACGTGCTTTGGGCACTCTGCACCAAAAAGGTTAACCATCAGTGCCCCAGAGATTCTAAATTAGAATCAATGTACTCCTTGTTGAAAGTTATATGCTTTCATTATTTGAAAATTTAAAAAATGACATTTCAAGATTTTGTCAAACACTATCACCCGAAGTAATTTTTTCTAGCACAAAATATCCTGGAAAGTTTCACAGCATCCATATCATGCTGTAAACTTTTGTGAAAGTTGCAGTCCCTGTACAATTATTTTGTTTGTTAACAAAAAAAAAAAAGATGTAACATACTTTTATCTGAAACATTACATTTTAAAAAGTAGCAGGTTAATTTTCATATTTTATCATTCACTTCTACCAAAAGGAAACAAAATAAAAGGGAGAAAGGGATGACTGAGTGAGTAAGGTGTTGTCAACAAGGCATGGAAGAAAGCCTTAAAATGATGAGTCAGCAAGCTCTTTGCAGACTAATTATCTTCATGTGTTGTAACTGCAAAAGATTTCACTTTGCACCATAGAACAGCCACTCTCGCTTTAAAAAATATTTAAGTCAGCAATTCTTTGGATCTGTCTCTAGCACTAACTGAATCACAAGAGTCTCCCTTGCAAAGCAAAGGACAAAAATAAATGCTCTCTATTACTGTTATTCCCCTTTAAATGGGACCTATGAGGACATTACAAAAGCCCAAAAGTTAAAGCAAAGAGCTTAAGGGACTGCACTTAGAATTCTCAAGGATCTGAAATGAAGAGCTTCTGCCTATTATGGCTACCAAGGGATCAGAGTTTAAAGAACACATATAGAAGACAACATTGACCAGATGTTTACTTACATGTCTAAATGAGCTGTGAGGTGCTGCTGTTGCTCCTGTATCATCCAAATAGTCATCCCAACTGAACTCTGCTTCTTCCACAACAGATCCTGCATCTACAATAATCCAGAAACAATGAACAAATCTTAAATGGAAATATGTTAATTGTTATGGAATTGTAAATTTCTTTACTGTAGATGTTTTTCCCACTGCTTTGAAGACAAAATAAATATTCTGTTGAAATTGTGTATATTAAAATGTACATAACTGTCAAATAACATATAAGCACTAGTGTCAATTAAACAATGTCACTTGTCTGTCAGATATCAAAACATAGCAATATGAATTACTAAAGCCCTTATGCTGATATAGTGACCTAACACCTAAGCTATGGTGAAGAGTTGTTGTTTTTTAAGATAGAATGGACCTTATTTCAAGGGTAATAGGATGGAAATTATATGAAAAATCTTTTCAATTTTAAATTGATTGGAAAAGAGTAACAGATTTATGAAGTAGGCACTAAAGCAAATTGCAGATATAAAAGAGCAGGTGCTTTTTTCATAAGCACCTTGGATTTGTGACTTATGCCCATAAACAACATTCTTTTGATTTTATGTATTGGATCTATCCTTAAACAAAAATATATTTTCAGAGTCAATGGTGTTCTTTTTCCTGAATGGTATATACTTTTAATTTGGAAGATATACTTCTATGCATAAATACTTGGGCAGTTTTATTAAAAGAAAAAAAACCACAAGTGCAAAAAACTGTATGAATGAAGCAAAAGATCCATAAAAATCTCACATCTTGCTCTTCTTCTACTACCCTGTTTCCCTGAAAATAAGACATCCCCTGATAAAAAGCCCAATCAAGCTTTTCAGCACATGCACTAAAATAAGCCGCCCCTTAAAATAAGCCCTCCCCAAAAATATTTAAATGCATGCGCAGCCGGTCTCTGCCATTTTCTCTGGTTAGGGTTAGGGAGACAGAGCTAGAAATCAGATAAGATGGCAAGAAGAGCCCCATCTTGCTCCACGAGCCCCAAAATAATAAGACCTCCCCAAAAATAAGGCCAAGCGCTTATTTCGGGGTTCAAAAAAATATAAGACAGGGTCTTATTTTCAGGGAAACACAGTATCGGGTAATTGTACAAGGTTTTGCCTTATAAAAGTCTGATTTAAGTTCTCAATTACTGCTGGAAGAAATTCATTCACTTAATATGTATCGTATGTTTTCACAAATGCCTAGTTTTTATTATACAGATAATCCTCAAGTTATGACCATTTGTTCAAGCAACTGTTTGAAGTTATGGTATTGTGAATGTTCAGTGACTATTTGAAGCTATGATAGTGCTGAATGACTGGTACTTACGCCAGGTCCCTTAGCTTACAGCAGTATGTCACACCCATATGGTCATATAACCAAAATTAGGATGCTTGGCAGCTCATCTGTTATTTTTATGACAACAGCATCAAGAAAATGGTAAAAGTGAGTGGTGGAGCACAAGGCAGCAAAAGCCTTGAAGTACAAGGGGCCAAAAGGGCAAAGAAGGAGGAGTTGAAAGGAAGGTAGTCCCTTACCTTGGAAGAACCAACACCCAGGGCTGGGAGGGGCCAAGCCACAAGAATGGGTCCCTGGCTAGTAACTGATGGAATTCAGTTAATGACGGCAGCAAGAAATGCTGGGATTGCCAACATGATCACATGAAATTGCACTTTAAGATCACATTGCTTAGCAATGGAAATTCCAGTCTTAACTGCTGTGGTAACTCAGCACTATCTGTATAGGAACATACACAATGTGTCATTCCTGAGTATGAGGCGCCTGTGGCCTTCCAGATATTGATGAGCTATAATTCCCAGTAGTTGTCACTAGTTATATTGCCCGAGGCTACCAGAGCTGTCATTCAGCAAAATCTAGACAGCTTAATAGGTTTACCCACAGATAGAAAAACCTAAAATTATAAGAACTTGTCAATATTTGTAGGGCACATTGAAATAATTTGCTTAAAAGTTGCTCAACCCCCATATGCCTATTTAGTCAAAAAGATATTACAGCAAAAAATTGGCAAGGTTTAAGTAAAGTACCTTTGAGCATTGGCACAAAAAGGACTATAAAGACCAGGTGTAAAAAAATGTTCAGGTTTGATTATTGGTTCTTTTTGCAAAAGAATAAGTTTGAGTTAAGTTTTTATTAAGAATCTGATCTTTCATTCAGACCTAAAGTATTTTTTTAGCTTACATATTATAAGGCAGGCTTTAAAATGTAAGGGTTCAAAGGCAGAATAAGATACAGGAATACAGAATTCTCCAGGAAATAGTACAGTACTAGATGTTGGCAATATTCAAAAGCAAAATGTGAGATATTTATTTCAAAGCATTCTTGCAACCTACAGTGTAATCATGTACAAAAGATACACTGAAGGATTTAACAAAGGACCAGCACAAGGTACGCCATAATCTTTAAAAATGTTGGAGCTGAGGACTGCCAGCAGTTAATCTGCTAACAAAGATACAACAGCCGAAACAGATGGGACTCATGGGAGGCAGAAGGAGGAGCTTACTTATGGCATAGCCTATATTTTTTTAAAACTGCAGTTTTATCCCTTTTATAGCATATTGTTACAACCTACATCTGGTACAAAGATATTCTGACCTATTATCTTCAGTGGAAGAGATGGGAAAAATGTATTTCATTTGTTCATGAATATAATACATGCCATACATGCAAAGCAAAGCAAAGCAAAGGATACAACATAAATAAATTTGAGAAATATATAAACCTCATTGTTCTGTGTCTACTCTCTAAAGACTACAGATGCCAGATTTATCTGTAGTCCATTTTGTGCATTCTAAGAGAAAGTCCTAACTATGACTAGCAATAGTGGACAGGATACACCTGACTGTTCCTCTATGCACTGTTAATATACTAGTTCAAGGCAGCTGCATTTCTCTTGCATACTCATTCTTTCCTATCATCCTCTGATACAAAAAACACGACCAGGTAGTGTCTTAGGGTACAAATGGAATATAGCCAATGCCTAGTTGTGATTTAGGAATTAGACTAAGATGGGAGAAATATAAGTTCAAGTCCATCTTAAGTCATGAAGACACATCAAATAACTTTGGGCCTTACTGGGTACTCACAAGGATAAAATAGTATTAAAGTACTATACCAGGGGTGTCAAACTCGATTTCATTGAGGACCATATTAGGATTGTGCTTGACCTCGGGGTACCAGGGTGGGCATGGCCAGGGTGGATGTCACTCATGTCGGGGGGCGCCTGTGGTGGAACAGGTACTCTGCCAGCGAAAACAGGTTCCTGAGCTTTGTTTTTAGCTGGGACAGCCTCCTGCAACCCTGCCAGCTGCAACCCTCTGCCAGAAAATGGAGCTTGGCAGATCTGCATGCGGCCCTCCCAAGCTCTGTTTTCGCTGGCAGAGGCACCACGGACTGGTCCTTTGCTGTTTCTAGGGTGGCCCTGTAGACCAGATCTAAGCACTCGGAGGGCTGGATCCAGTCCCCGGGCCTTGAGTTTTACACCCCTATACTATACTATAGGGGTCAATAG
The DNA here is from genome assembly GCA_032468115.1 of Grayia smithii. Classification (NCBI taxonomy): domain Eukaryota; kingdom Metazoa; phylum Chordata; class Lepidosauria; order Squamata; family Grayiidae; genus Grayia; species Grayia smithii. The sequence goes on from JANHFM010006971.1 coordinate 64,541, forward strand.
CTGTTCTGTAAATATATAGACAGTCAGTAGAGGATAGCAAAAGAGATTTTTTTGCCAATATATGGCAGCCCAAATATACTATATATGAATTCTTGAAGAAAAAACGGGATATAAAATGAACAATCCATTGGCCCAAAGGCTGGCTGGTTCAGGTAAGGGCTAAGATATTGGTCCTACATTGGTTCAGTGTAACTGTGTATCTTCTCTATCCTTTTCTGATTTTCTTATTTTGAATTTGAATTAGATTCTCCTATATTAATATATGAATGTGAGTAGTTTTGCCAGTATTCTGATTTCTCCTGAAGGTGTTCAATTCCTGGTATTCCCAAATGGTTCTTGAAGCAGTACAGGTGAGAAGGTTGACAAGGAAGATCAACCAACCCATGATGCTCCCGAGTCTTTTCTGCCCCTCAAGTTAGGAAATTCTCAGTAGAGCTTGTTGTTTAATTATTTTAAGGCATACAAAAATATGAGTGGGCACATGCCTGCCCCTGCTTGAATGCCCACCACTACTTCCTGATTCCTTAATCTTAATAGTAGATCTCTGCAGCTTTCTTTTAAAAGAATGTGAGTCTGCATTTCCATTTGTCATGTTTCCTCAATAGTTCTTTTGGTTGCTAGGCAAAAATATTTCTATTCTTGATGGGACAGGAATGCTTGAGGATATAGTGTTGTGCAGCTTTTCCTTTCTTCTTTTAATGTGCTGAGCTCATGAAAGAATTTATAAATATAGTATAAGGAAATTCAAGATCATCTTTGTAGGGATGGGAAATATTACATATGGGTTCTTGCTATTGTGTTATATTGAACCCAATGAAGGCTCCTGTGATGTCATCATGTGTTTTGTGAATATAGTGACAAAAATGTGCTATAATTTCCCTAGCTCCATCAACATTAGTAGGCATGTGATTATTGTCATTAAAATGATTTCCACTGCAGTTTTTCCAATGCCTTTGCAGACACTTCAGGCATTTTTGAGTCATTTTTATTTTTTGTAATTTTTCTCCTTTCCAGGATCAGTATACAGTGTATATAATAACCATTCTGATAGCAACACGACTCTAATTATAAAACAACTTAAGCATGAGTACAGGACTGCTCTATTAGTATATAACCAGCACTTTTGTACTGTTCCAGAACTGCAATTTTACATTTAATGTTACTGCTGAATTACTGACCATTATATTAAAAGAAAACCGAATGGAAAGGAAATATATACTATGTTTGTGTTTGTATAAAAAAATAAGAAAACCAGTATTATGTGTATAATTCAAAACCATGTCTCAGTATGATATTAAACTTCATATTACCATTACTGCTTCGGCAATAAATACCTGAATTAACAAATGTTTCAAAACAAAAGAATGTAGCATTATTTCTCAATGTGTTCTGTTTCATTGGAATTGAAGTGGGGAGCGTGATCAAAATCCAAGATTAATTTAAGTTGTCAATATTTTAGTTTTTCATGTGTGAAAGATTGCATCAAAGATCTCAAATGTACTATGACATTATTCATTTTTGTCAATACTTTATATTTATTTCTTAAAAGGAATATATTATACATGCTCAAAGTGATAGCACGTCAAGGTATCAAAAATGAAATCAAAATATTAATTCCAAATGTTAAATATATAGTTTTTAAATTCTCAAAGCAGATAAATTACAAAACATAACTTTAACATGGTATAACATATGTGCATTTAATTATGTACTGGGAAGTTCTGTATTAAAAAATAACTTCTGTTAAAAGAAGAATCCTAAATTCTATTTTTTATATACCCCAGACTTGTATAAAGTAATTGTAGCAATGACTTATTCTGGGGTCAAATGATTCTAAATACGCTGAGTTGGCATGATTCCATCTCCAGAACTATAATACCTGTCTCATGCTGCTGTTCTCCATTCATTTCCACAGCAATCTGGTAATACGGCTTGGGAACAGGAAGTAGAAAAACTCACTGGGTCACTGTCTTGATCTCATCAGCATCCCAGTGTCTGCTTCTTCAAGCTTTGTGTTGAAGCAAAAACTGTGAAGAAAATGTACAGGCATATTTTTAAATCCTTAAATCTATTTTTTTTTAAATTTAATTTATATGCCACCCAACTCCCGAAGGACTCCAGGCGGCTCACAACAGAACACAGCAGTACAACAAAATTTAAAAGTTTAAAAAACTAATTAAAAACAATAAAAATAAAAAAGAACACACACATCTCGTCTGGCCGGATCTTGCTGGATCATAATAGTGAGATCAACGGCCCCATGCCTGTCACAAAAGCCAAGTTTTAACTGCCTTACAGAAGGCCAACAGGGTGGAGGCACTCTGGACCTCGGGAGGTAGTTGGTTCCAGAGAGCCAGGCTAGCCACAGAGAAGGCTCTTTCCCGCGGGCCCAACTGACATTGTTTAGCTGACGGAACCCAGAGGAGACCGACCCTGTGGGATCTTATCGGTTGCAGGAAGACGCAGGGTAGGAGACTATTTTGAAGATAGCCTGGTCCTAAGCCATGTAGGGCTTTATAGGTAATAACCAACACCTTGAATTGAACCTGAAGACTGATAGGAAGTCAGTGCAGCTTGCAGAGAATTGGTGTGACATGGGTGTACCTAGGAACACCCACAATAGCTCGCGCAGCCGTGTTCTTCACCAAATGAAGTCTCCGAACGCTCTTCAAGGGTAGCCCCAATCTAGAGCTACATTTTGTTTCTTTCATTTCTGAAGAATTAGAACAAGCTAAGTCAGCACTTCTACTTGATTCTACCCCAAAATCTACTTTTTTCTAATATAGAGGTGATTTTGTTACAGACTATTATAAACAGGAGAATAAAATAACGACACAGGTTCACTTTTAAGGTATAAATTCATTTTGTCTCACTTTCATACAACTTAAGTCCATAAAAAATAAAGAGTCCCTAATTTTGTGTACTTCAACTAATTCCAAATAAGTAACATAAAACAGATATTCTTTACATGAGAAATTCTGTCACAGTTTAAATATCTGCAAAGTTTGCAAATGAATTCTAAATGTATTAAAATTGTTACACCATCAAGTAAGAATACCCTAGAATCAGCAATAGATAAATTGGCTGGGTAACTAGAAATAGTTGCACTATAAAATAAATAATCTTTTGATTGAACCTTTGTTGAAGGGGCTTAAAATTCTCATTAAAGAACCACACATATTGGTGGGCACAATATTGATATACGCTTGTTAACTAGGTCTTCTGTATATTATATGGAAACATCCACTGTTTTGACTTCAGAACCCAAGAGACTGCCAGAGAGGTTATATCAGCAACTGTTATTATGATAGTTGGCAAAATGCTCTAGGAATCGTATTATGTAATACTAGAGACATACTTATCAGAGAAAAACCAATTAACCCATCCCAGTCCCTCTCTTTGCAAAAAGCAAAGATTATTTAAAAAGCCTTTTTTTTTTGGTTGATACTATAGTATTGCTACTTTTGGATTTTCCTTGCTACTATATGTTTTTTTTTCTCTCTGTTAATTTGGCTTTATATTCATA
>JANHFM010006974.1:0-11126 GCA_032468115.1 Grayia smithii
GCAAGGTCAGTACCCGGCGTATAAGACGACCCCCCACTTATCTGAAGATTTTAATAGGTTAAAAAGTCGTCTTATACGCCGGAATTTACGGTACTTATATAGTTCTTTTGTCCTTGTAAACTACCTGGAATCACTGAGAGTGAATTGGGTGGCCATATAAATTTTTTAAATCAATCAATCGATCAATCAATCAATCCATCCATCAATCAATCAATTAAATAATCCAGAGATGCCTTCAGGAGTTTTAGATTTTAACTCGCTCCCCCTTTTTTTGGCCATTGATCATTGAGCTAATTGAATCTAAACAGATTTGGGGAATAGTTAATGCCTTCTCCTGTGCCAAGTCATAAACCATGGCTTAAAAATAACAATAGCTGAAATGGTATATCATTACTAAACAAAATCCAAACAAATCACAGCACAGCTCAACATGGTCATCTGGTAGAAACTGCAATGATGGGCCATTGATGAAATGTGTATTGTAGAGTCATGACACCAACCCACACTTTTGTCCTTGTGGGGATTTTTCCTTTCATTGCCTACCAAAGAGTTTTTGCTTGCCAGTGTTTCACACACCAATTATATTCACTTATTTTGGCTGCCTTGCCCTTTCTCTTCTGTCAAATGGGTTAACGATTGTTGACTGATAGCTGACAGTTACCTCTGCAAATACCTGCAGCCATGCTACAATCACCATAAGGATATTGCATCAATTAATTATGTTCTGAGCAGGCAAAACATTCTGACCTGAGATTATAATACCCCAAACATCAAAGACCAAATATGAAAGTCACATGTCTTCTGTCATAACATTATGAGACACTTTTCATGTTGGGCTTCTTGTGCACCACCCCATATCCCCCAGATAAACCAAGTATGCCTTGTCCCAAAGCTTTGGTTTTTTTTAAAAAAGCCCTTGGTTTATCCATATATGCAAATGATCTTATTAAGGGCCTTGCAGCCAGGGGTGGGTTCTACCTACCTTTACTACCGGTTCTTTTTGTGCACGCATGCATGCGCTATTTTCATGGGTTTTACAAAAAAAAGGTAAGTTTGGCCGCATGGGTGGGCCCGGGTCCGGGATGCAGAGAACCGGTTCGGTGACATCATAACATCACTGCTACCGGATCGCGTGAACCAGACCGAACCGGGAGCAACCCAACACTGCTTGTAGCCTCTTGCCATCCACATTACAACATTTTAGAGGAAAGGCTGAGGGGGAGAAGGTGTTGCAGGCTGTCAGTATGAATTCAAAAGCAACAAAGGCCCCAGCTGTGAAGAGAGGACCAAAGGCAAAAAAGCTACATCAGTAGCAGCTGAAACAACAGGTGCAAAAGCCTTTAAACAAGGTATCACACCTGGAGAGCTCTTTGTAACAGGAGAGGTGATAGACCAGCTGGGAGACAGATAAGACTCTAGTCTGATAAACAGAGCTTATGAGAGGGGAATTTAAATGAGCAGTTCCAGTAACTGTGACATTGTTATCTGCACCCAAATTCTAAATGTTATTATTTGAATGTTATTTTCAGTTTCTTAAAAAGAATTGACTAACAGTGTTTAAAGAGCTGCTCTGAAAACAAGGTTCTTTTTAATTTTATTAAATGAAATTCCCCTATAACGATTGAAAAATGACATGTCCACAAAGCCACGTGCTATATCAAATTAGACTTGTTCATGTCATGGGATACAATTTTTGATGTCTGGAAAAAGTTGCACAAAACATTTTTTTCCACACGGCATATCGGAAATTAGAGGTAACATTGGCTGCTTTTCAGCCTTCCCAATAATTCTAATACTGCAACTCCTCAAATTAACAACAAAAATCAGCTAATATTAATTGATATAATGGAGACAGTTCACGTCTCTCCAGATTCTGCACAGAATTGTCCTTTCATGTTAAATTCTCTAGGTTGGTTGCTAGGAAATCCTTTTCACAGGTTGAATTCTCACATCTTCCAATATAAAAATACTGTGTGGTTAATCATTTCTCCTTTAAATCTGCCTACTAATGCAGAAATCTAAAAACTTCATCGTTAGTTTCACAAGATTCTAGTGTGAAATGGCACTAACTGTAAATTGAGACTGCATATTTTTATTACCATGTCATCTTTGTTTTGACAGTAGTCAGCCTAAGGTGACACCATATGTCTTTGTATCAGTACCGGGTATCAGTTGTATGTACATAGCTTTGCCAGATGTCATTAAATGCCAGATGTCATTAATATTAGTAGACCATGACCTAGAAACAGATTTTGGAGAACTATCAAACCCATCAAATCGTCTGTCAAGTCATACTGTGGGAACTATAGATCTCAGTTCTGATTTAGGAATCAAAACAGTTTGATGATGATGATGATGATGATTGTGTTAGATGTCTATTTGGTCTGGTTGTTTAGAGAAATAGGTCTAAGTTTGGGAGTGGCTGAAAATTGGGGTTTTCCCTTCAGGAAATGAAAAAATTTTCAGAAGTGTTTTTCCTCAGGATGATATGATAGATTTATATTTTTTGTTATCCATTTATCTTGTTTATTTTGGAGGCACATGGTGTTATTATATTTCAACTGTCACAAGATGTATGCCACTTGCAGTCAGCTTTATGACAGAAGCTGAATAGAAGCCCGAGAACTAAAATAATTTATTTATTTTGTTGGATCTAAATGTTTTGGATAAAATATATATATTTAAATTAAATATAATGTATCTTTCTTGATACACTATTATTTTCATTGCTAGCTTGGACTTTGGTTTTTTTCCAAAGGCTGGATTCAGAAAACACAGTAATTTGCCTGTTTATGCAATGTATAAATTCAGACTATTGATTGTAAACCAAGGTTCATAGTTTAGTTCTTATTTGAACCAAGCCTACTACTGTTTATTCAGCTTATTCATGATTAAGCAAACTGTGACTTCATTTTTTTGCGTTTACTTAGGTGTGAGTTTTATTTAAATAAGGAACTTGAGTTCATACATTATGGTAAATCACAATTGTGCTAGTGTCTATCCATAAAGAAATTTTATGGATTTAAATTAGGTGTGAAATGTATGAATCAGAGAGGCTTTGTGTATAATGCTAAACTATGATTAATTTTACCATGATTTGTTGACTAAATCACAGTTATTTGGATCACACAACCATTATGTGGCTTGTTTAGTTCTCGCTTAATGTAGTGTATGAATCAAGCCAATTGTTGGTTGAACAACCCATTGGTACAGCAAAGTTTCAAATGTTACAGCTGCTATATTTAAATAAATATGGTTAATCTTATTTTCAGAAGGTATTGGTGGATTTCAAATGTGGACAGAATCAGTGCTTAATAGATTTAAGTATAGCACTGACATAGACATAACATAGCACTGAACTTTTCTGCATTCTTTGGGCCATAGCATGAAAAGTATTTGAATTTATCCAATTAGCTATGTGGACCATGAATCCTCTCTTTTCTAGACATTGGTTTTAGAAACTGATACAGCTCTAAGTTGCACCATTTCTGTACCAATGCATTGAAATGCCTCTGCGTATACAAATATTTGTCACTAAGGTCAGATAGAAGTAAGCATTGGTATTTAATTCTGTTCAAATGTGTCCCAATAAAATGAAATTTTAACTTGTACAAATCAACTTTTTTTCTGTGAATTTCACCATTTGGCAGGGATGATGGCAAGGAAGATTGCCAACAAAACTGAAGTCCTCTTGTTTACTATATATTCCAGCGAGCTGTGGGAACAGCAAAAAAATAAAAATCTGAGACTTTTGATTTATAACAAAAGTGCTTTCCAAATAACAAAATGAATATTTCAGCTTTTTTTTGCTGGCTTTCTCCTCTCTGGCCCTGAAATGCTGATGCAGGACTAACAGTACTTGATAGTAATGTGTATATGAACGATACTAGATCTGAATGCTACACTTAAACTTAAGTAGAAAACATTGTCCATCCAACGCTATAGCTAAAACACTTCCAAAAGGTAAACTCTCAAAACAAATAATAAAGTATAGGGGTGATGGATTGACTATTTATAGGGCTGTACCATTTCCTCCATTTGATTCATTTTTCTCCACTATGTAAACCTGTATAGATATATAGGTTTTTTAAAAAATCAATCCATTCATTTTAAAAGGATGCTCATAACGTATTCACATCTTTATGTTTGCTTCCTTCCAGATTAACCCCAAACATTTGGTTTCTTATACTAAAGCTTTGTGTGACACCTCTGTGACCCATAAAATTCAGTACAGCTACCAACGGACAAAAACATAACATTATTATTATCAGGCATCTTTGCCATGTATGCAGAAGGGGAGAAAGTTGTGACTTTCCCCAAATTAAAGCTTCCAAGACCCTCTTTCTGGTCAGCCAGCCAGCCAGCCAGTCAGCCAATCAGCCAGCAAGCTTGGGTATTGTAGCTTGGGTATTGTAGTACATCAACAAGTTTCCTACCTTGGCTTATTAAGTCAACCTCAAGTATTTGGGGGGGGTAAGAGAGTCATCAAAAGAAACATCAGTTCATGTGAAGGAGAATGGCTGCAAAATTCCAGACACGTATTAAATGACAGCAAAGATATCAGATGCCAGCTTTTTGGTGCTATTGCCTGGATTTTTGCAGTCTAAATGTGGTATCCCTGTGCAGACGTGCATAGAATTGCACTCTTAATAATGCAGGCAGTCCTCAGTTAATGACTGTCCTGCTTAGTGACCATTGAAGGTTATGATGACACTGGAAAATACCTTTACAACCAATCCTCCCAATTACAGCCCTTTCAGAATCATGTGATTAATTGTGCCATTTAGAACAGGGCTGTCAAACTCCTGGCCAGATGCGTCATGTGCTGGCCACGCCCACACCTGGTTTAGTGAAGGGGAAAAAAGTCCTGATATGTCATGTGATGATGCCGTGACAACGAGAGTTTGATAACCCTGATTTAGAGTCTCACTAGAGAGGATTGAAGGAGCCTGTTAATATGCCAGGTTTCTCTCTTCTCCAAGTTGCTTGCACTCCTCTCACCCAAAAGACAGCCTCTACAATATAGTACTAAAGTAAAGCACTCCAGAAATACAGGTTTCCCTCAGACCTCCCAATAAAGATGTTGCAGCATTAGCTTTGCTATTGCCAGATTGTCTTTTGAAACATTCTCGCAGTAAGCCTTGTGTTTATTTGCATGTAGTCTTAGCAAATGACAGGGATCATAAATCTGGGCCTGCTGATTACACGTTCTCCATCAAGATCACTAAGCATATGAAATTGTTTCCAAACTTCAGGTGAAATAGTTGTATCTGAGATTCAATCTATGCTTTACACAGGTGGTCTTTTCCTTTTTAACTGAATCATAATCATTTCTGATGTGTCATTTTCCTGGTCTTCATTATCCCTTGCCAGATCTGTCCATGCCTTATGGAAGGAGTATTTCCCCACTGGGCAATCTGCAAGAAATAACATGAAGATGGAAAAGGGAGAAGAGCTAAACAATCACTTCATCTTCTCTGGGTAAACTCAGCTCCCCTGCAGCTGGATTCTTCCTATCCCCTCCAATGAGGAAATGGTCATGAATAGAAAGCATAATATGCAGCTGGTTTTTGTTTTAATAGTGCTGACTAGAGGTAGGGGAAGCCTACTTCACAAGCTTACCTCATTTCATATTTCAAATCAATATATAAATCAAGACTTAATTAATATTTTTAAAAAGTACTCAAAATTTCACAATGGAGGCTGACAGGAAGAAAAAGAATATATTATAGATCTTTAAAAAACATTCCTACAAATAAGGTACAGGAATCAGTTGTTTGCATAAGATGTGCGATAGATAAAATCCATGTCTGAAGAAGTAAATACCTAAATGCATCAGGGTGGGTTCCACTTAACTTTACTAATGGTTCACAACGGGAGCGCACGTGCAGTTTGCTACACTCGCGCAAGTGTGCGCACTTCTGCACATGCGCAGATCACGCCATGATGACATCAGGGTGGGTTGGTGGAGCCTCCCTCCAGTTTTACTACCGGTTCTAAGAACCTGACAGAACTGGGAGCAACCCACTAAAATGCATACATGCCTAACTAATTTTTTATTTTGACTGATGAAGTTAACTTGAATAAGTAACAAACGTATTAGCTTAACAAACTTTGGTCCAATTGCCATGATTTAACCTTTTTAGATACTTTTGACCTGAATGATTGTGAGCCTTCATTTATATAACACAATTTCTTTTGGGGAGAAACCCCTGCAGTTGATGTGGTGAGAGACAAAAACTCTCTGTCTGCCTAACTGATTTTTTATTTTGCTTGGATGAGTAACGAAACATTTCAGATTAACAAACTTCAGTCCAGTTGCCATGATTTAACCTTTTTAGATACTAAATGCACAAACATTTAATACAAATGTATGAAAATCCTCAGCTCCTGTTCCCCCTGCCCTGCTATTCATGATAAAATTTCATGTCCATTTTCTTTTTGCCTGACAGCAGATAAATTTGTAGTTCTGCAAATGTCTTAGTCAACAAATCCATTGCAGATACATCATGTAGAATGGCTGAGAGAAAATACGCAAGACAGCGGAACTAAGTGACCAAAATTCACTGGTGGGCAGAAACTTTTTGGCAGGCCAAAAGGGAGCAAGAGCCAAATTCTTGCCATTTGATACAGTATACTTGACCGAGTTACAAAAATTAGGTGACAGGAAGCAAAGCTGGCAGATTGACAAAAATGAAAAACGGAATGAAACCAAACCTAACCAATCTCCTGGAGCCTAGATTTCTAACACATCAAACTATATGGCTGAAGTCTAGAGAAGAGGCTTTCATTTGGAAGAGAGAGAACGCAGTATTTTCTTTGCAACCTTCCCAATGACAGGAACAATAAACTTTAGGTCACCAGACAGGGCACAAACTATATCTGCTTCTTATTAATGATGAATGGGAAAAATGTGACCCTCCAGATACTACTAATTTACAACTCTCAGCATGTTCTCCCACTGATCATGTTGACCAGTGCTGCTGGAACTTATAGTTTAGCAACATTTAGCCCAATGGTGGGATTCAAATTTTTTTTACTACCAATTCTGTGATAGTGGCTGGGTGGGCGTGGCAGGGAAAGGATACTGTAAAATCTCCATTCCCTCCCCACTCCAGGGGAAGTTTACTGCAAAATCTCCATTTCCTCCTGATCAGCTGGGACTCGGGAGGCAGAGAACAGATGAGGGCAGGGCCAGTCAGAGGTGGTATTTACCGGTTCTCCAAACTACTCAAAATTTCCACTACCTGTTCTCCAGAAGTGGTCAGAACCGGCTGAATACCACTTCTGATTTAGCCATAGTTTTTCCCACCTCTGCCTTATTTGAATCAAGTTTAATGCTTTCTGTTCCTTCAATTCTGTAAAATAAAAGCTATTGCTGATATCAAGAGGGGCATGCATAAATGCACCAATGTGCCTACTGTCCCTGTTTTAATGTCCCCTTTATTCATATTCATTTCAGGTATTAATAACCATGTTTATACCTATATCTGTTATCTAATACATGCTTGACACATAAATAATTAAAATAAATTAAAAAAAGATAAATATATGGATTTTGGGAAAATTAGGAAGCTGGTTCAAAAACATCTGCTCAGTTGCATTTCATCACATGTCCACATGGAACTAAAAACATTCAAAATTGTTCATCTTTCTCTTATACATGGTATCAGTCATATCCTGCCATTTCACTGCTTCTTCCCTCTTATCTTTTTCTCATTCTCCATTTTCACACACAACCTGTAAGACTAGACAGAGAGGCTATGACTGGCCAAAGATCATCCAGCAAACCTCATAGAGAGAGATGGTATAATTGGGCTGTGAGATGCATGGCAGGATCTTGAGAGTTAGTCCTAAAGGTAAAGGTTCCCCTTGCACATATGTGCTAGTCGTTCCCGACTCTAGGGGGCAGAGCTCATTTCCGTTTCAAAGCTGAAGAGCCAGTGCTGTCAGAAGATGTCTCCGTGGTCATGTGGCCGGCATGACTAAATGCCAAAGGTGTACAGAACACTGTTACCTTCCCACCAAAAGTGGTCCCTATTTTTCTACTTGCATTTTTTTTTACGTGCTTTCGAACTGCTAGGTTGGCAGAAACTGGGACAAGTAACGGGAGCCCGTTACGCGGCACTATGGATTCAAACCGCTGAACTGCCGACCTTTCGATCGACAAGCTCAGCATCTAAGCCACTGAGCCACCGTGTCCCCAGAGTTAGTCCAACTAATTGGAGAATTACTACAGGACAAAATGCAGTGACATGCTCTATGTCCTGTGGGACTTAGGTTAATATCTGCTGCCCTCCGCCTCAGAAGTATCTTTACAGTATTTCTGAAGGAGAGAATCAGTGTGGTGTAGTGGTTAAAACTCTAGGTTAAAAACCAGGAGACCATGATTTCTAGTCCCACACTAGATAAAAAGCTAGCTGAATGACCTTGAGACAGTCACGATCTCAGCCCTACAAAGAAGGTAATGGCAAGCCACTTCTAAAAATGTTACCAAGAAAACTGCAGAGACTTGTCCAGGCAGCCACAAAGAGTCATGATTGATTCAAAGGTGTACACACATACAGAAAGTCTCTAAAGCAGGGGTCTCCAAACCTTGGGCCATGGCCCACTACTAGGCTATGGCCTATTTAGAACCAGGCCTCATGAATGGCAGACCAGCATGCACACACGCACACAGAGTTCAACTTCTGCAAGTGGTGTGCTGATGCATGCACAGCTCAACTCACACAAGTCGAGCTGCATGCATGTACGTGCTGGTCTGCTGCTTGTGCAAGTCGAACTGTGTGTGTGGATGCGACCAGTTCCCCTCTCCCCTCCCCCCTCCCCCATTTTGGCCATCAAGTCACAAAGGTTGGGGACCACTGCACTAAAGGAAAGGAAAGCAGGTCTGGACTAAAAATCAAATTCTATCCATTCGCACAAAACTACATTCCAGCTTGCAGCTTGCTTCATTTGCCTCTCAGTATAAAGATAAGGAGTTTTTGCTTTCAGTAAGTCAAGTTAATGGTTAATATTCAAGCAGAACTTTCAGTTTGTAAAAGATAGAGACAATAAAGCTGTTGTAGTTGGCTATTTAGTTTTTGTAGCAGACAGTAATCTTAGCATTTCTTTCATATAATTAACCTTAAAATAGGCATCCTATAGAAATTAGGGCTGATGGAAGATATGGAAGGTGATTGAATAACAAAGCATACTTTTTATGAAAGCTACTTTTCAGAAGGCAGGAAAGACTCTTGTTTCTCATTAGGCTATGTACACAGAGGCAATCTATTCTCTGAATCTGGTACAATCCAGAAAAACTTTTGCGTGTAATTTTATGATTGTGCAGTCTGAATCAGTTCTGCCCATATATGTTCTTTAGGACATTGTGTGTATGTACAATTGTATATACCCTGGACATGCTTAAATGAGGGGGGGGGAGAAGATATGGGTAAAATTAAGCATTTCCTATGATTACACTTCTGTTACCCAATTTTTGACCAGGAATTGGTATATATCGTGGGGGGTATGAACAGTCTCTTAGTTGTGCATCTATAATTGTGGGTGTGATGCCACCTGTATTGAAAGAAGAAGGGATGTGCCATGTTTGGTCATATTTGACAACTTTGGCTTCTTTTCAGCTTTCCTTTTTGAGTACAATTGTTGAGAACATAGTTAAGTTTTCAACTATCAATTGATTCAACTGATTATCTGAAGCACTTCTAATCAGAATGTAGGACAGAATTAGCATAGCTTTCACTGGTGAGTGCCTTTTGTAGCAACTTGAATGGGAGGACTATGCCTCATTTGGTTTTATTAGATGTCTCATCAAGCATGGCTACATCCCTCTGGACTACCTATCATAGCTGGGAGTTCAAAGGAATGTTTTTCACTATTTTCACTTCGACTTGAGCCAGGTAGTATTTATGGAAGAAGAGCAATTTAGCCTTTAGTTGTTTCAATGTGTCTATCATATCGTTTGGTTTTCTCCCTCATTATTTATTTATTACCAACTCTGACATATAACTCAAATTTTGATTATTTTTTATTATTAAATGGAATAATCAAAATTAAAACCAAAAACAGTATAAACCATTGTATGGATAAGGAGTCAAACATTCTGAAAATGTTGTGAAGTCATCTGTTAGCTTGGGGTTCCGTGTCATCAGTATAACATTTGTAGATTGCTATCCCAGCTTGGTTGGTGAACCTATGGAAAATCTACTGCTTAGATGCCATAGGAGAGTAGATGAAGATAATAATTTAGTTTCAGGAAAAAAATATCCTGTAATCTACAACTTCTACACTGCAAAAATATATGGATTACACAACTTGATCAGGGCAAAGCAAAATTGCAATATGCAATTTACATAGACTTCTGTAAAGCCTTTGATTCAGTGGTACATGAAAAACTACTTCTAAAACTAAAATCCTATGGCATCTCCGGACCCTCCATAATTGGATAACCACATTCCTGTCAAACAGACAACAAGTGGTCAAAATAGGGAGCACCCTATCAAATCCGGCACCTGTCAATAGCAGTGTCCCCAAGGCAGCATTCTAGGACCAACACTCTTCATACTATACATAAATGACCTTTGTGATCATATTATAAATAACTGTGTTCTCTTCGCCAACAACATAAAACTATTTAACACCACCAACAATACTGCTACCCTTCAAAAAGACCTTAACTCAACCAACAAATGCTCTGTCTTACACACTGGCAAAAAGAAACAGAACACAAAATAGAAGCTGAATGGATGACCCTCACTCTGTCAAGGACCTTGGAGTACTCATATCAAATGATCTAAGTGCCAAAGCTCACTGTAACATCATCGCCAAAAAGGCATTAAGGGTTGTAAACCTAATCTTGTGTAGCTTCTTCTCTGGTAATATTACATTACTAACCAGAGCATACAAAACATTTGCTAGGCCAATTCTTGAATACAGCTCATCTCTCTGGAACCCACACTGCATATCGGACATTAATACAATTGAGCACGTCCAGAAATATTTCACAAGAAGAGTCCTTCACTTCTCTGCTCGCAACAGAATACCTTACACCACCAGACTTGAAATTCTGGGCTTAGAAAATTTAGAACTACGCTGCCTTCGGTATGACCTAAGCATAGCTCATAAAA
>JANHFM010006974.1:48127-61197 GCA_032468115.1 Grayia smithii
CTTACAATAGTTCATTTAGTGACTATTCAAAGTTACAACGGCACTGAAAAAAGCGACTTATGACCGTTTTCACACTTATGACCATTGCAGCATGCCCATGGTCACATGATCAAAATTCAGATGCTTGGCAACTGGTTCATATTTATGACGGTTGCAGTGTCCCAGAGTCATGTGATCAGCTTTGGTGACCTTCTGACAAACAAAGTCAATGGGGAAGCCAGATTCGCTTGATAACTGTGTTACTAACTTAACAACTGAAGTGATTCACTTAACAACTGTGGCAAGAAAGATTGTAAAATGGGGCAAGTCTCATTTAACAAATGTTTCACTTAGCAACATAAACTTTGGACTCAATTGTGGTTGTAACTCGAGGACTATCTATATTAGCCAGAAATGAGGCAGAATTAGGCAAAAGGCAAAAAACAAAACAAAACCCTAAACAAAGAACTACCAAGAAGAACACCACATCCCTAACCAACACTGGCAAGGCAATTTACTGAATGTAAAATGGGAGCAAACCCCACCTGTATTCACACGGATCACGTTACCTAGTCTGGTAATGAAAAGTCTGCAAACAAATAACCAAGCTTTGAGAGCATCAGAGACTCCACAAGAATTAAACAGCACCGACACTAATAAATCAATAACTGAGCCAGAGATTAAACAATTATTGGACTAATCTTTAGTTATTTGTTACACTATCTTAGTCCTGAATGGAACATTCAGATATAGACCATATTGAGGTATGTGGGGGTGGAGATCCTCAAATTAGGATAGTTTAAAACAGGGGTGTCAAACTTGAAGCCCACGGGCCAGAGATGTTACATGCTGGCCATTCCCACCCTCAGTTTAGCGAAGGGGAAAAAGTCACAAACGCAAATTTGACACCCCTGGTTTAAAATAATACTACCTTTCCTCCTGCAGCTAATATAATCTCTGGTTTCACATCTGGCATCTAAAACAAGGCATGTCAGGATTCACCTGAATCTGTGAAGGTTTGAAAATGGACAGTCAGTCTACAGCAGGGATCGGCAACCTTAAACACTCAAAGA
Organism: Grayia smithii; assembly: GCA_032468115.1. Classification (NCBI taxonomy): domain Eukaryota; kingdom Metazoa; phylum Chordata; class Lepidosauria; order Squamata; family Grayiidae; genus Grayia; species Grayia smithii. The sequence continues at coordinate 49,180 of JANHFM010006974.1, forward strand.
GCCACAAAGGTCCTAACCGGAAGCCCCCGTTCAATTCTGGAGCTGACTGGAAGTCGGTTCTCCCACCATAGAGTCTCCTCCTAGCACGGTGTCCTTTTTCCTCTACCTGTCCTAACCGAAAGCCCTATCAATTATGGAGCTGACCAGCAACAGGGAGCCACAGCAGAGACATGAAAGAGCCACATGCGGCTGCAGAGCCTCATGTTGCTGACCCCTGGTCTACAATATAATATCCCTGTTCTCCATGTCTTCCATCAGGAGTTCTCAAATGGATTTCTACATGTATTTGCTTCAGTATGAGTGCTTATAATCTCAGATTCCAATAAAGCATGTCCTAACTAAATCGTACAAAAACTGCTATCTCTCAGATTGTCTAACTGAAAGGTTAGAGATTAGGAACAGAACAGAAAGCCACTAAACACATCTCAACCTGTTATGCATAAGCCACATTTCAACCTGTTATGCATTCAGATATATAAGATGTAGCAACTTAGTAAATTTAGAATAGACTACATGAATGTATATGCACACATTAAGCACAAAATCTGATGTAGTCTTGGATGTAAACTGAGCTCCCACCTTTATTTGCTGAACCTGAATTTAAAATGATAATTAACATATAGTAGCTATAATATTTTAAATAATTTACTATATTTATAATATACAGTAGATATATTTATATACAGTAAATTATCTGAAATCTGCAAAAAGAGGCATAATTTTTCCCAGTTCACTAATTGATAGTGACTTTACAGCAATGTAGTTGTTTATTGAATTTGCTCCAATTTTGCCTGTGATCAAATAATGTTAACAAATATGTGTCAACATTCTTAATGAATTCATACATTGTACTGAACCATTATTTTGTTTCCCTACTTGTTGGTTAAGCTTCAGTAAGTTGAATTTGCCTGTGATGCTAAACCACATTTGAAGCAGGAAATCTATATCTATATATATATATTATCTCTCTCTCTCTCTCTCTCTCTCTCTCTCTCTCTCTCTATCTATCTATCTATCTATCATATTACATAATATGTTTATTATAATTTTAAAAACAAAGGCAGGAAGAAACCCTTATTTACCCAAAACAGAACCTTGTAACACCACCTATCTGCCTTTTTAAAATCACATTTTCGGCTTTGCCACTAGCCTCCTCTGTCTGGCACCAAGCCATCAAAACAGTATTCATCCTTGTCATTAATTATGTTACTAAAACTAAGTGGCTGAATTTATAAAAATCTTGTTAAACAGAAACAAATTGTATTATCATTTAGCACAAAGTGAAAACATATCCATTTCTTCAGCTGAAATAACTTGCAGCATAATGAGATGGCATTTCTACTTATATAAAACCAAAAGTTTCTTCAAAAGAAAAGGAGGTGGGAGGGAAAAGAATTTCAGATCCAATTAGTATCTGAAATCAATCGAATCTGCAGAGGTGCACATTTATTTATTTTTCAAATTTATATGGCTGCTCATCTCACAAGAAGTGATTCTGGGTGGTATAAAGCAAAATATAAGTATAAAACAATAAACATGTCAAACAGAATCACCTCAAGATTTCACCAGTCCCTTGAGACTTCCAGGTTTGATGACAAAGTTTGATGACAGGTTTGAGACAAAGTCTCAAGAGACTTCAAAATAAAACAAGGAGGGTTAGTGACTTTAGTTTGCGGAGGATAATGTTCTATAACAGTGATGGCTAACCTGGCTAACCTGGCTAACCTGGCTGTTGTGAATGTCCTGAATCCCTAATTTTTGAGTCCTTGGGCTTTCTCTGGATTCTTCTTTCAGACAATAGATTTTGTTTGAAGTTCAGGTTTCCAACAAACTTGATCTATGACCTTTGTCTGCCTTTGACTCTTTTAATGCTAATAAATTATGCTGGGTTGATTCCTGTTCTGATTGCTGGCTTGGCAGCTGTTATTCCCAAGCCAAGGCAACCACAGCAAATTCCAGCAGCTGGCCCAGGTAGAATATAAAGCTGTTTCTTAAACAGTTTTAAGTCTGTGAAATACTGTTCTATCGGGTACAGTATTCAGCTCTCAGATATTGACATTCTAGGCCGGTGTTTTTCAAACTATTTTAAGATGTAAGGATGTCAACTTCCATGGTAGCTGGGGAATTCTGGAAGTGGAACTCTACAAATCTTGAAGACAGCAAAAAAACTTTGATTGGCTAATGAGATCTTTTGTCCATATATAACTTGTTCTTCACAGATTATGGTGTATCAATACTGAATTATCTGGATTAAAGATGAAGATAGATTTTTCTTTCTGAAAATGGAAGTTGCATATGTTTCATTAGATAAGGTATGACTTCTAAATGACAGGCATACTTGCTAGGAAGTCATAAGTGTTCTTATGTCAAAAAAGTACAGGCAGTCCTTTATTTATAACAATTCATTTAGTGACCGTTCAAAGTTACAATGGCACTGAAAAAAGTGACTTATGACCATTTTTCACAGTTTTGACTGTTGCAGCATCCCCAGGATCTCATGATCAAAATTCAGATGCTTGGCAACTGGCAACTATTTATGCCGATGGCACTTTCTCAGAGTTTATGTGACCACCTTTTGCAACTTTCTGATAAACAAAGTCAATGAGGAAGCCAGATTGACTTAATAACCGCGTTACTAACTTAACAAACGCAGAGATTCATTTAACAACTGATAAGAAAGGTCATAAAATGTGGCAAAAATCACTTAACAATTGTCTCACTTAGCAGCAGAAATTTTGGGCTCAATTGTGGTTGTAAGTCAAGGACTACCTTGATATGTCTTTTCTGTGTATCCGCTGGGCAAAAATATTTTAAAGCTACATTGTCAGCATATATTCTTTACTAATACTCTGCTCTTCCCTCAAGTTGTAATAGTAGCATTCTGACATTCAAGTGTAATTGGTTAGAAAACTACAGCATCTTGCCATTGTAAAGCATTCTGGCAAATTTTAAAAACCAATAGACATCTTCAGTGTTTTTCACCACCTGACATTCACTAACAGAACTGCTTTTTTAATAAATCTCCCATATGTTTCTCAGAGTTGAATGACAAAGTCATTGGTATAGAAAACAAACTTGCCATTACAATATAAAATATCCACAGGAGGAATTTTGTTCTGAAAAACAGGAAAGATACAGAGTCTTCTGATTCAGCAGGAGGTTGGACTAGAAGACCTCCAAGGTCCCTTCTAACCAGGGGTGAAATCCAGCAGGTTCTGACAGGTTCTGGAGAACCGGTAGCAGAAATTTTGAGTAGTTCAGAGAACCAGTAGCGAAAATTCCTGACTGGCCCCAGAGTGGGGTGGGAATGGAGATTTTGCAATATCCTTTCCCCTGGACTGGGGTAGAAATGGAGATTTTGCAGTATCCTTCCCCTGGAGTGGGTAGGAATGGAGATTTTGCAGTATCCTTCCCCTGCCACACCCACAAGCCACGCCCACCAAGCCACAACTCACCCACCAAGCCACGCCCACAGAACCGGTAGTAAAAAAAAATGGATTTCATCACTGCTTCTAACCCTATGATTCTATGCAAATGGTGCATTTGTCTGTAGGAATCTCTTTAAACATATCATATCTTATATTCCTAGTCAATCCTTACAAGAAAGACATTTTGTAAAATGCAGATTCATTTTTAATCAAGTAAAGCTACACTTAATATCAATTAAGATTATTACTTCAACCCTAAATCAATATGCATGGTCCTTACTAAACAAATGGTGAGAAAAAAACCCACAACCTTCCAGATAGCTCCAAGGAGGGTTTGGGTTTTGAGGTTCTGTCAATGTTTAGGAAACAGAAAGAGCAGCATTGCTTAAACCACTTATTACACAGATGTTTGGTTAATATCACTTAAGTTTATGTCTAGCATTCTGCTCCCACTCTCATACTGATACCTAATTCACTGAAACAGTTTAATTTCAGCCAAGCATATCACTCCTTCCAATAGCAAACTCACCTAGTAAGTGCCAGCAGGACTGCAGCCAAAAATGGGGCCGTAGAGAAATAAGAGAAACATTTGCTTGTTTGTGGGAAGCTCAAGGTTTGCAGAAATATGGAGGGGAAAAACACCCTGAAGGAACAATCAGAACTGAAGCTATGTTGAACATTTTACACCAGAAAGATGAGACGGGATTAGCAAATGCAGACCTGGTTTTCAACTGGAAATGAAATTACATGAGAGTCCAAATACGGTTATATGCTTCTTGTTATATGGAGTCATACAGATGGGGAATACAGACTATTGGTGAAGATATGAACCAAGATTTGAACCAATTTTATTTTGTATGAGTACAACTCATTTAAGCTCATTTAGAATTTAAGATACAAACTGAGTTTAATTTAGAAGTAAGGCAACAGGCCTGTATTCTCTTCCATATATTTTGGTAGCTAATAATTCAGTATCCTCACTGATCACCAGTTCTCTCCACCAAGAACAAGCTTATTTGGTCAATGGGTTTGATTGTCACAGAGCAAGGGGCAAGCAGGCTGCTTAAGATCTTCTTTCAGCATGTGGTATTTTAGACAGCTTTTTCTAAGGCCCTGAATTCTTCTTCAGTTCTGAGAAAACGGAACAAAATCAACTCTGCTACTTCATGTAGTTGTTTTTGGGAGTCTGTACTCAAGTAATAAATCTGTTCCCATGACCAACCAACAGAGATGCTGGTTGGGAATTCTGGATGTTGCAACCCCACCACATCTGGAGGACACCACATTGAAGAAAGCTGCCAGAGCCATTTCTAAATAATTATTTCTCTGGTTAACTGTTTCAGTGGCAAATTTATCTCTCTGCTCTTACAGTTCTCTGAGTTGTAGGACATTTCAGAGTTAGAAACAGCAGAATGACTTTCCTGAGTGAGGATAGAGAAAGAGATCTTGCAACATTATTTTAGTTGAGAGTACATATTGCATAGGGGAGAAGACAGTGGTGGAATTCAATTTTTTTTACTACCAGTTCTATGGGTGTGGCTTGGTGGGTGTGGTGTGGCTTGGTAAGTGTTGCTTGGTGGGTGTGGCAGGGGAAGGATACTGCAAATCTTCATTCCCACCCCACTCTGGGGCCAGCCAGAGGTGGTATTTGCCAGTTCTCTGAACTACTCAAAATTTCCACTACCGGTTCTCCAGAACCTGTCAGAACCTGCTGAATAGCACCCCTGGGAGAAGAGTAAAATATTCAGCCTCCACTAACATCAGTTTGATTCCCAGTAAATAGGACTCCTTTAGAATACAGGATATCATTCTGCTTTTTAAATTTGAACAGCACTTCACACTTTGGGTTCACCGAATGTGTTCTAGGAAAGTTGTAAAACATGCCCTTTGAACATGCCAAATCTTGTTTGTGAAAATATCTTGGCCCTTGCCCTACCCTAACTGCTATTTTCAGCAAATCTCCAACAGTTGCAGTCAAAATTGGGTCTCATTGTACATGACACTCACCTCCTCTTGCTTCCAAATCTGTGTTACCTGAATTCTCTAGTACTAATCTAACATCAAAGTAAACCATTCTGGCAATGGATCCACAAATTGTTGCAATTTACTCATAAAACTTCTCGTATCTTTTGAAAAGTATTGGGTTTTTTTTAAAAAAAGATGTAATGTTTCATCCATCTAATCCAGGGCCTTGTGGATGTGCAGAATGGGATTAGAAAACTCAGAACAGTGGAATGAAAACCAACTGAGAAAAGTGGCTATAATTCAGATCCTTTTTAATAATTGGAGAGGCCCAGGGCGGAATGAACTCTGCAACCTTCCTCCTCTCTCTTGCCTGTGTCAATGTAAATTTTTCTCCATTGTTTTTTGTCTAGTGAAGGAAAATTCCCAAAAATGAAATGTCTCTTGGATTTATATTTTCATTCAAGGCAGTAAAGTAAACACTGAAATTATAAGACCACTGTTACGGGATCCCATTGTCCCTTTCACCTTCATTTAAAATGGCCCTGCTGCAACCTTAGGCGCAACTGTTGAAGCAGACTTAGTCTTCATGCTTCACTTTCCACCTCACTTACAAAGAGATTTGGTTGGAATCCACAGGGCCAGTAAACAACTCTGAAAACTCCATTAATAATACCATATACGGCTTCTATGGCTGTCTTGTTAAGGGCTGAGCAACAAAGGATTGACTTCAGAAGTAGAAGGACAGATGCTCATAGCACCAGAAGAACCTTGCAATCAAAGGAAATTGCCTCCAGGAAGGGGATAATAATGAAGCAGCATCCTGTTGACTCCAATTTAGGCACAAAGACAGATTCAAGTCACTAGAAGAAGAAGCTGAGGTTTGGCATGTAGCAGGCTTGTGTTGGACAGAGAGATGTCTTTTTTAGACAGAAGGCTATTGTCTCTGTTTATCTTTGTTTGCTAGGAGTATAGCTTTGGGATCATTAAATATATTATTTTTAAGTCCAACGTGAAATGTTTGTGTTAATCTTCCTTTTATGAATCAACTGATATCCGAAAGCTAAAATTGGCTGAAAAAAAATTGAATGGATGGCAAAGTTTAAAAGAGTCAAAGCCAAGGAAAATATTTATAAACCTCCCTGTTGGAAACTTAAAATAGCCCAAGCCATTAAATTGAGAAATATAGCTGCTTGGTTACAATCAACAGCCAAGTTTTCCTCTGTGTGCTTCTGTGAAGCTATTGGAAAACTCTATTAAGTACATAACAAAACAAAGTGGAACTTTCTGGACATTTGAAGAAAATTTTGCTTTGCAGATTCCATCTCTTTTTGATAGGAAGAAATGAACTTCAAAGCAAAATACAATATCCAGTGATTGTTTCCACATCTGTTGGAAAATGCAATTATCTGCAGCTTTGTAAGAACATTCACAAGAAATGGCCATTATCTCTTATGCTGTATGTTTAATACTATGAATCTGATGACTGCAAAAGCAGCTAAGTCAGAGCATGGCCCGTTTGGAGCTCAGTAGTAGCCATGTATTTTGTATGTGCAAGTCTGAGCTTAAAAGTCTGGCCATAAAAGAAGAAATAATTCCTTTAGTAAGACAGCCTGCTATGATCTGAACAATAAGCTACATTTGTTTGAGGTTTATCATACAGTATCTTTGATAAGACTATGGTTACTTCTCTGAATTATAGGGGGTCTCAGGTGATCATGAGGCCAATATATCTAATTCCCCATGTATCTAGAATAAGCAATTCTCCTTCTCCAGCCATCATTTAGAATTCTTGTAAATATGATTGATATGTGAAAACTTCTTTGAGTTAACAACATTTTTGAGAGCCTCCCTCCCTTCTGACTAATTGGAAAAGCTGCCAATGTCACTGCGATGTTGGTGGAAATATGCCCATATATGTCTTGTACCGGTCAGGCTTCCTTCTTACTGACATGCCATCCATCCATCCATCCATCCATCCATCCATCCATCCATCCATCCATCCATCTCAGGATGCAGCAAGCAAAGGAAAGCTATCACTGAAAGGCCTGGCCCCACTAAGTAGAAAAAAGAAGTATTTTTTGAATAGCCATAGTATGAATTTTTAAAACCTGGTTCTCATAAAGTATGCTGAAGGAATAAGATACCATCTCTGGGTCCTCTCAAGTTAAAAACAGGTTTGATTACCCAAGAATTGCCTACTTCTCAGAAAAAAGGTGACCAGAATGTAATAAACAATTCCCTTCTAGCTTTCTAAGTCCCTTAATTTATCCCTGTGAATTTACTGCTGCTATTTTACCCATAAATATTATTCTAAATTAGCCACTGATCCCATTTGCGCAATCAGATTGGTTTATGTTCCCATGAGAATAATTGATTTCAATGCATTTTAATGAGTTTGAGGAATTTGTATGAAGATAATTTCTAACCATTGAAAGAACTGAAGAGGTCACATTGGGCCATGAATTCTTTGGAATACTTACAGTATATCTGGAAAGATTTCTTGTGCTAAACCATAGAACCACAGACTATTTAGATTCGGAATTTTTAATCACAATAAACCTACAGTATATTAAATGTAATTGATCATCAGCATTTATACTGAGATAATGAACCATATGTATAAGGTATTAATGGGAAAAGTAGGAGTTGATGCTATTATTAAAGTTTAGTAAATGAATGTGTGCTTGTGCAGATTTTGCATTTACACAGATTTTAAAATGAAGAAGACATGTTGATATTCTTTTCATAATGGTAAGAATTGAAAATTAGGCAGAAGAGGCTGATCATCTACACTCAAACTAGAGGAAATGAAAATAATCTGAAGACTTCTGTCAGAAGAATGATTTCCCTCTCCTAGATCATGGAAAACGACGGAGGAGAAAAGGCTGTAAAGCTGGATTTACAAGTTTTGAAGATGCTTTCCCTGTTACTCTTAGGAGTTACAATACTTCTAGATTAAGGCATATTTAACTGAGCAGAGAACCTATAGCCAACAATAATAAATGCAATGAGAAGATTTATTATAGAAAATGTAGCATTAGGACAAAGATTTGAAACGTTCTTGTGTCACAGGAATGAAAGAGAAACTTCTGTCCAAGAAGAAAAAAAGATTGTGTAGATTGAATATGTATTTAAGGTGGATCTGCTTCTTTTATTTTAAAACTGTTGTCTTTCTGCATGACAAATGTTATTATAGACGGCATTCATTTTAAGGAATGGGCAATTTTCCCTGATAAAAGTACAAAAAGAATGCCATTACGTAGCTCTGCAATGTAGATCTAGGCCAGCAGCCAAGTTCTGTCAAAGATGATTCCCCAAGGCCTCAAGGTGGAACAAGAATAATGGGTGTAATGTATGAATGCATGCAATGTATAAAATGATGATGCCAAGCCTTGGCAAACAGGCAGAGGTATTGCTAAGTCAGGAAAAAGGGAAGGAAAGGAGTCCCTGCAGATTTTACTCCACTAGTCGTTGCCGACTATAAGGGTAGCGCTCATCTCTGTTTCAAGGCCAATGAGCCAGCATTGTCCGAAGATGTTTCCACAATCATGTGGCCAGCATGATGTTGCGGAGTACTGCTTCCTCCCCATGGAAGTGGTACCTATTTATCTACATACAATTTGCATGGTTTCGAACTGCAAGGTGGGCAGGAGCTAGGCAAAGGTGGGTACTTACCCCATTGCATGATGCTCGGACTCAAACTTGGACTGTTGGTTTTCCTAGTCAGGGAAGCATGTGAATAAAATATTTCCATCAGGTATCCACTCTACAAATTCAAACACTCATGTTTTTTTTTTCAAGTTGGTGCACATCAAATCCAAAATCCAGAGTGCTTATTTTATACTTGCTAACAGTGGATTTTGTCTTAACTAGTGAAATATAGGTTAAAAGAATGAAGGGCACTTTTCACATGTGGTAAATTTGCTGCCCCTAAAATCTCTTTTAGTATCCCACACATAGGTTTAAGAAAAAGACAGACAGGTATATAGCACTTATGCCCTTACTTGTGAGATCATCACGTACAGCATGTAAAGAGTAGGGAGATCAGATAAAGAGCTGCTGAGAGGGATAAATGCGTCTGCTTCAATTTTCTTCTTTTATGCAAAATTATTCCTACTACTTCAGTCACTACCATATCTCTTATACAACATATCTATCACAATAAACTTTATATATCAGTGGCCACTGTTTGGGCCACCTTCCTGGTGCCTTCTACATATGACTGGACATTTATAATATATCAGCACACCTGGAAAGTACCAGCTCAGGATACATAAAGTAGGCCATTAATCTGGAGATCACTAGAACATCCAGTGCCTACTATTTGTTTTTAAATATTAGTGGTAAAACAGAGAGCTGCATGGTGGCCTAGTGGTGAAGGCACTCACCTCCCTCTCAGAAGGTTGAGAGTTCAATCCTAGATAGCGGAAGATGTTTCTCTTTCAAGGCACCAAGCAGAAACATCTGCTGCAAACTCTGTGTAGGCATCAGGAAAGGCATCCAGCCAGTAAACACCCAACTTCATTAAATCGACCCAATTCTAATCTGAATTAAGGGATTGGAGGGTAATAAAAAGAAGAAAAAACAACCTGGTAAAACAGACCAAGCTCTAAATATTCATGGATTCTACTGGGTTGACTACAAATCAGCATATGAAATCTTTTTACTTTTGCAAATTCATCTGTGCCAATTTTTTTGATTTAACAGCTAAAGATTTTCCACTTTCTGCCCATCTCTCCTTTATGATCCTCCTTTGTTTTCGCCTTCTAGATTTCTGTTCAGACAGATTGTCCTTGATCTATGACTTTATCTCTGTTTATCTCTGAACAAGGATCAAAACAGATGGCTCTGGATTTGTCTAGGCAGACTTATGAACTTTGGTCCCTTGAAACAAAGCTGTCCGAGCATTACATGGGTATATAACACAGAGTGACACAGCGAGGACTAATTGTAAATATTGTTTTAAAATCATAACAAATTTCAGGTTATGGCTCCTAGGATTATTTTAATGTGTTTATTATTCTGTAATTGTGATGGAATGTGCACCTGCAACAGCAGAGCAGGAGAAATTTGCAACTCGGACCTTTTCTAGAAAGAGACCTAAATCAAGGGTTGGATAGGGTAGAAAGGAAGAGGATCAGGGTAACCACACCATAAAATTTCTCAGAATGTATCTGGCATTTTTAAAAAGTTACAGTTTTGGTTTGGCAAGATTCTACCCATTGGATATAAGTAAGTAAAGGATTGGATTGGATTTCATTCTCTTGTCTGTGGGCTTGGGCCTGACAGTAATTGAGTTTCATGAATCAACAAATCAGCAAGGTTCGCTTACCCTGTGAGATAAAAACATCTTTTTTCAACATAATATCCACTTCAGAATAGAAAACAGTGTCTTGTAGGACATGAGCACTGCACAAAAAGTATTTGAATAGATTTTGAGACTTCTTTTGACAACCTCCTTATTCTCAAAACTGTTCAAGTAAGGCAAATTCCTTTTTCAGTTATCAGACTTCACGGCTTCCTTTCTAATGCAGGTAATCCTTGAACCTATAACCACAATTGAGCCCAAAAGTTATGTTGCTAAGCGAAACAATCGTTAAGTGAATTTGCCCAATTTTATTACCTTTCTTGCCACCGTTGTTCAGTGAATCACTGTAGTTGTTAAGTTAGTCCCCCGGTTGTTAAGTGACTCTGTCTTCCCCATTGACTTTGCTTATCAGAAGGTCGCAAAAGGGGATCACATGACCCCGGGATGCTGCAACCTTTAAAAATAGGAACCAGTTGCCAAGTATCCAAATATTGATCACATGACTATGGGGATGCTGCAATGGTTGTAAGTGTGAAAAATAGTCTTAAGTCACTAAAAATACCCTTAAGTCAACCAGATTGGCTGTGAGTTATGTACAACTTTGTAAACTAATTCCCATGTGCATTGACAGCTGTTATTTTTGCAGACTTGTTAACTCACAGCTGCATGTATCTGTAGTTGGGATTAATTTATCTTTCCCAGATTGTGTTGCTGATTAGAGTATTAATTCAGATGATAATTTAATCAATCCCAAATCAGGAAGCACTTGGTCTCAGCTATGAAACCTGCTTCAGGCTATTATAATACAGATAAATTCTTTCTGGATCTTTATCCATTTAATTAGATATCATTTACACATACTGTGTATATACAAACACATGTACACTTACATATTACACTTCAAAAGTCAAGATATCTGTCTGTGTGTACATACCTCCTGGTGAATGTCTGAGCGTGTCACTACAATTTTCACTACAATCACTACAATTGTGTCACTACAATCTAGCAAGATTTTGGAAGTGGTTTGCCATTGCCTCCTGTCTAGGGTTGAGAGACAGTGACTGGCCCAAGGTCACCCAACTGGTTTTCTTCTTAAAGTGAGACTAAAACTCATTAGTGGGTGTTCCTAGCCTCTTGCCTTAGCCATTGCACCACTTGCTCTCCAATATCTTTACTAGGATCAAACAAAATGATGCCAAAGCACATGCAAGCTTTTGTTGTTAGTTGTGAAGTTGTGTCTGACCCATCACAACCCCATGGACAACGTTCCTCCAGGCCTTCCTGTCCTCTACCATCCTCTGGAGTCCATTTAAGCTC
>JANHFM010006975.1:8276-28938 GCA_032468115.1 Grayia smithii
AAATTTCCTTTAGCTATATTTATTAGGTATCCTTATTCAGCTTCCACAGTCTCCATTCTTAAACAAGTAGTAATGTATAAGCTGTGAAGTAAGAAAATATAAGAGAAGGATCTTAATGCTGCTTATTTGTTTTAACAAAAAGTAAATCCAGTGTTGACCCATTATAGTATCATACTTCATATCCTGGAAAAGCAGAGTTTTCTTCAGAAATTATGACCCCTTGTAATAATTTTAAGCCATTTTCAAATATTTCTTTTCTTCCCTCTTGACCTATTCTCTGCCATATAAATGTGACTGTAGAAACTGTAATTAAATGCAAAGATTTGGTTTGCTTTTACGTTAGCTTCATTTCATATCGACATATCAATTCTTTTCTTCCTGCTTAGAAAAAATGATTTTGAAGTAAGCACAATACATGATGTACATATTATGTGTTTTTATATGTACCATAATTACATTATTCATTGATTTATCTGCCTATATATGTCAAGGCTATGAGTGTGACTAGTCTACACTATTCAGGATGTAAATACATATTTGTGACATTTTCTCATAAGCAAGGATAGAAAGAAATTCTGTCTTCTGATTTTCTGAATTCCTAACAATTCAACAGTGACACCTGTTCAATGTATATGTTTACTCCTCACTTAACGTATCTGATAATATTTTTTTGAAAAACTTCAGTTTCTCCTTTAGAAAGGTAAATATTTTCCTGTCCTGCAGTAAAGTGTTACTTTTGTTGATTTGTCAATCAGTACAGAAATGAGAATTACATTACAATTGAGAGCTTTAACTATAGAAAGACGTTCTATATGTTATGCTTAACAGAGTTTGTTTTGATTTTTAGTAATGAACATGAAAGTCTGTGATAAACTTTCCAAATATATATGGCTGGATTTTTGCCAAGTGGAAAACTAGCTTGTTACATGTGTGTCATTGGTACACATCAGTGTACTTTAAAGGCCAGGAGCAAGATAACTACTAAAAATATAATAGATTCTCCTTTAGCATTATAAGCATTAAAGTTTCACAGATTTATAATGAAATATTTTCCTGAAATATAATAGCTTCTATAGAAATAAAACGTAGCGGTGATTCACTAGTAATAAGCCTCAACTGAGGCTTATCACAGGAAGCTTTGTAGTTTAGGTTCAGTTTTGCTCTTCTTAATATTACATAAGTAAAACATTTCTTCCTAGGAATCAGTGACTGTAATCTTACTCTTATTTACCTATACGTGGTTCCTTCAAACCAAGGCTTATTTTTGCATAAGGTTGTACTGTTAGAACTTTGTTTTCAGGTAATACTTACACACTAATATGTTCTCCTTCCTATTTAAGAATAATATATTGGACAAAATAATGTCAAAGGAGTATAGGTGTGATTTTACATTAAACTATAATTTTTCACCATTGATAATTCATAATATAGCATTGCCTTTTTTAAAAGATCAGATATATTATTTGAAAAATACTTGGTATGTCTTAACAATTTTACACTGTTTCATTTCAACACTGCCTTAAGTTTTGAGACTAATAAAAGTTCAGATTTAAATCTTACTATTCAATTTCTTTTTGTGTTGTACAGTATATTGCCTATTATTTTCTTTACTTTTTCCCCTGAAGTTACGGAATACAATTTTTATATTACAGCTGAGATGTGTAAGGGTATATACCCTCTATTGTTCTCAGTGAAATTTTGAATTGAACTGGGTCCTTCTATTAAGAATTCTCTTGGCATACCTGAAAGACTCGTTTTATACTCTGCCAGTCTTTTAAAGTTCTGACCATATTATGAGTAGCAAAAGAACTAGTCTGTTAATGCAGTCTTTTCATTCAATCTCTACCACGTATCCCAGAAAGCATACAGATGTAGCGTGAGAAACAGTTTCTTCTCCTTTCCTGCAGCAAATAAGTTCTATAATTATTTTTCTGGCCAGAGAATCAGGATGTACCAAAGAAAATTATGTGTGTTTAGAAAGTTGCCAAAAGCTTTGCCTGGGAGGGGATCAGCTGTTGTTTTTCTTTAAAAAGAAATTAAGTAGTTTCTGAGTCTTGAACATATTCTTAGCATTACAGAGTTCATACAGCAATCTTAAATATGACAACGTATTAAGGATGTAACAAACAAAGTAGGACAAATTCTATTCATTTTATCCTCCGGACACTCATTTTTCCCCCTGAAATAATAGTGAGTAAAGTTTTTCATTTAAAAAGTTGCATTTTGCTTTACTTTGACTTTACTTTTTACTTGACCTTTCTCACTGATTGGAATCCCTTTTTCTTATTCCTTTTATACATTCCTTTTATATAATAGGTTCTAAATATATGTAAATATCTGCATCATTCTCTAAGAATTTTGTTACATGATAATTAGTAGCTTCAAATTTTGAAGTGCACTTTAAATTATGAAACTTAAGGAAAAACTATACATTATTAACTTAATTTCATTATTTTTTTAAAAAAAATTCAAGTAGATAAACTATTTAAAAATATCTAAGCTATGAATATGCATAATAAGCTACTATCAAAATGGCTACATTCACTGAAGAACACAAATATAGGAGAACCAGAATGAGGATGCACATTTAGAGTTAAGAACTTTAATCCATCATATCTTGTTGACTCAACCTGGCCATTGTTGGGGAATCTTGGGAGTGGTAGTTCAGTAACTTCAACTACAGATTTAGAATACTTGATAGAATCATCATTTTTTTTAAAAAAACTTCAACACCCTTCAAATAGTGATATTGACTTAATATTTTTATTCATTGTTGTATGGTTCTGTTATTTGTATTACTTTTGATTTTTTTTAGTATTTCATTGCTAGGAATTTATTTCTACTTCTTGAGAATTCTGACATCAGTTTTGTGATAACATTTCTGATTTGATTTCAATCAAATCAACAACAGACATTTTTTCTTGAGGAAATATTTGAATGAAGATATAAGTGAGTTACTAAAGATTAATGTAGACAAGACAAAATTGCCTAAAGCTGGTGTGGCTTTGATATGGTTATATTTCCCATAAAGAACACATTTTGTAGACTGGAGCACTTGTTAAAACCTATATTGTTGCAAGGTTCCTAGATAGCGGTTGTGTATTTGATTAGTGCCTTTTATCAGTCTGATAAGTTGCCTGCAGTCATTTCCATCAAATCAGGATTTGGTTCAGGAAATTCAGGTTACAAAAATTTCCCATGTGGATTACTGCAGTATGCTAGGTGTGGTTATCTTTAAAGATTGTTCAGAAATTGCGTCTAATTCAAAATTCTGCAGCCCACTAACGTATGTAGATGAGCCATAAGAGGCAAATTACTCTTTTCTTAACACACCTGCACTGATTGCCTGTTTGCTTTCTAGATCCATTTCTAAATGCTAGCAGAGACTTTTAAAGTATTGAACATCCTGCATATATTAGGTTGTGCCTTTTCCCTACTCTGTGTTCATGGTGTCACTAGTTCTGTAGGAAAGGCCTGCTTTCTTTCTACCCTTCATAATCTATAAACTCTTGTTATAAATCTTTAATTGTAGAAGTGTATCAGGCTTTACTATTTTATCAACAACTATGAAATAGGGTTTTTTTTCCAGAGAGTTCTCCTAATTATACTCTGCTTGAAATAATAAAACTTTTTTAATAAAAAACTTGTTTAATAAAACTTTTCAATTCTGTTTTTGTTTAATTTGCTGTAGTATTTTTTTTCCAGATATTTGTTTGTGATTGGCAATATAGGTACTTCTGTAAATTCTTTAACTTATTAATAAATTTCCAGAGGTTGTCATATAAGTACTTAAGTAAATACATTCTATTTTACAGGTGAACAAGCATTGTCATACAGCTTTGTTGAGGTCCATGTTGGGCAAGCTACATAGGAGCCAGAGCAGAATTTGCAGACATTCATCCTGAGCTCTTCTAATTACAGGGCCCACACTGGTTCTTCAAATGTAAGTTGGAGTTACTTCATTTGTTATATTTTCTAATTCATTTCATGTATTTTTCTTTTTTCATTTTATTATTTCAATATTTTAAACTTTGCTCTATTAAAATGTTGGTCTTGAATCTACATGTGGATCAGCTGTTATAACCACATATCTGTTTGTCATGTATTTCATGTCAATTATTTATTTTAAACCTGCCCCACAAGCCATTAATGCCTAATCATTCAGAAATATGGTATATAGAAATGCTTGTTTTGCAGATGGTGAAGATACTGCCATTTATCTGTGCTTAAGTGTTGAGAAGATCAATTGGCAGAGATACAACCCTAATCCAGACTCTATTCAAGGGAAAAAATCTATTTAAAACTGTGGCTTTCATCCTCATATTATCAATATTTATGCTATACATGTACAAACATCAGTAATATATTTTGTATATTTGAAAACTCAAAATTATTTCGTGATAAAATATTTCAGTACATAAGATTTGATCTATATTAATACTTGCAGTGGCTGGCTTCACAGAATATACATAATGGCTTTTCTTACAGAATAATTTTATGAAAATATTAATGGTGGCGTTCTTAGATTACATTTAACAAAGATTTGTTTTTATTTTTTATATTTTAAAGTTACATGCGAGTTTTGCTCCCAGCAAAATTTATTAGGTATTTTCTGATTTTAGAAAATAAAATGGCTTCAATTCATTTTGAAATTTTCTCTTACTGAGAAATCATTTTTCTATAGTGGTATAGAAAATGAAAATATTTTTATTACTTTTTTACACAAATCATGTTGTAATTGCATAGTTTACACAACAGTAATTACAATGATTGCATCCTGAATAAAATAAATGTGTATACTCTGGAGATTAGAATTAAACTGGATTTTTAAATCATCTCATCCAATCTCTTCCTCAGTGCAGGAAATCCAGAACTAAACCATATTGTATGATGTTGAGAAAGCATATCAATGGTTTGCTAGAAAACCTCCAGCAAAGCTGAGTCTACCTTCTTACCCCATCTTTTGTTAAACTGCTCTTGTCATGAAGCAATTTTTTCTACTGTTTAGTCAAAATCTATCCTTCTGTAACACAAACCATTAGACCTAGATTAATTCAGGAACAGGTCCTTGCCCTCTTCTTGTAGCAATCTATTATTTTCTAGGCTACTGTTTTTAGAGGAATTTCCTTCAAAGGGATAATAGAAGATAGCAGTTAAAATTGACTACGTTTAAGGGTCTCCTTTATTATTGAATGAGGTATCTCTTATGTAATTTTAGTACACATTTTCTAACAAAAATGTTTACAAAGTTGAAGGCCCGTGAGATCTCTGCTTGTACTTTTAAAAAAGATGTGAAAGAAAAAGAACATTTTATTTTAAAGGTCTGCAATATGAATCCACATTCATTAATGCACAGCAAGCAATACATAAAAAGGTACATGTAATCAATCTTATCCAAGAACAACATGTACCATCATGTCTTAACTCTACATTTTTGTCTGCACCTGCTGAAAAATTGCATTTCTTGTTTTGCTCATTTCCTCCTTACTGTTTTTTTTCTAAGTAGTTTGAAAACGAATAGATCCAACAAAGAGGAAATCCAAGCTAATTATATATTAATCATAGTGTCATCAAGACATTCCTAACACTTCTTACATTTCTAACAGGAGAGCAGAATTGGTGCAAAATTAAAGCAAAATCTGGACGTATCCAGGATCAGACTAGCAAAGAATAAACAGAAACTTGTAATTTCTGTGTCCTGGAATTATATTATTGCTGCATCCTGAAATTCATATTGGTCTTCTTTATAATTGCAAAAAACACTGGTAGATTATATTATGATATTTATAGTAAACTATCTTTCCTTCCCATCTGAGAGTTTTACTATAGCAATTTAGTCCATTGCTTCCCATTGCAACATTTTGCTTTTGATTTAGTTTTAATGATTAGCAGAGAATGATCAAGTGATAATTTAACTTGTTAAACTCATTGGTTTGGAGTCTAAGATGGGAAGTAGGAACTTCTGTGTCTCTTTCAGTATTAAACTGAACAACTCATCTTTTATGCTTCTATCCAATTAGAAGGACCCAATTGCTAGCCATATTAAACTGAGATCAATGTAGAAGAAGAATAGATAATACACTTTCCATCATGAACGTACTTACTAGTTAAATTAGTTAGATCCTAGTTAAATTAGGATCTAAAGAAATTAAAATGTCATTTTGTATGCAATAAGAATATTAATTTCAGATGACCATGTATACATACCCCTAAACCAGAATTCAGGTTAAAAGATGCCATTTGCCAATCAATCATACAGGAACTAAGGAATGAAGGTTTGGGGGTGGATTGTTTAATAAGTTTTATTATAAGGTGGTTTTTTAATAAATAAATAAATTCTGTGTCTCCTGAAATCATTTTCAGTATGAGTTGGGTGACTATATAAATCTGCTAAATAAATAAACAAGCAAGCAAATACTAAAAGACAGGTATTGATATTCACATTTAAGTAAAGATTAAGATATATACCATATTATGAAAGAGCAAGTGTGGTTCACCATGTTTCCATACAGTTGAGTAGTTTGAAGCTGTTAGTAATAATTTAATTAAAAATAAGTTCATTAAAGTAATTGGACTAACCTAGAAATTGTAAAAAAAATGTTTATGAGTATATTTGCTACTTCTGATGTTTCTGGTAGGTAGCTGAATCATCCTGATGGCATGCAACAGGAACCAGCTGTTGAGAATATTAAAATGCAAGCATTTATTCCTCTAGAGAGACAGTAACATCTGCAAAGTTTTCCTGTCTTGATAATTCCACAGAGAATTCCCTAGTAGTTTTGACTTTTTTCATCTTTCTGCAATTGCTTTGGATCTCTTTTTGTTTCATAATATGTCAAGGAATATTACACTATGTGATTGTTACTGAGATTAAAAATAAAATTAGTTTAGGAAGAGTTATAATTTCAAATATGGGAGATACAGTACATTATTGGTGTAGAAAGGAAATGAGTGATTCTTTGTGACATAAATCATTTTTGCTACTGGTATGTAGTATATTAATGATGATGAATTGAAGAAATGGGAGCTAACAGGTAATTCCACAGATTCTATTTCTGCAATATTAGTGTGAATAATGTTAGAATTTTTTTCTAAAAAGTTGTATCCCATTTCTGTGTCTTTTCTTAATTTATCTTTACTTATTCAAACTAATATCCTGGTCTGATTAATTCTCTTCTAATTCCTTCTGGGTTTAAATTTTTCTACATTATAGATACATAAACCATCTACAGTTAAAATTAAATACAAATGGAAGAAGTTCATAGCATCTAATTCAAATTTCATTGCTTGCAATAGGATTAGGTTCAATAATTTAACTAAGATGGACTGTTGTGAAAAAAATGCTAAAATGTGTATGTTAAATATAGACATAAACATAATATTTAAATACCAGGAGAATTACTTGAATGTAATGTATATAGAACTATCAAAGATCCAGTTTGGTTTAGTAGTTAAGGCACCTAGTTAGAAACTAGGAGATAGTGAGTTTTGGACTGCCTTATGCAGAAAACTAGTTGGCTGGCCTTGGCGTAGACATTCTGTCTCAAGCCGGAAATGGCAAACCATTTCCA
This sequence comes from Grayia smithii, assembly GCA_032468115.1. Lineage (NCBI taxonomy): Eukaryota > Metazoa > Chordata > Lepidosauria > Squamata > Grayiidae > Grayia > Grayia smithii. The sequence continues at coordinate 15,848 of JANHFM010006975.1, forward strand.
AAATCTTGCCAAGAAAACTGCAGAGATTTGTGCAGGCAGTCACTAGGAGACTCAAAGACAAACACACACATTAAAAAAGAACTATGAGGGATAAGAGGCATTGATAGAATTAGAATGTTAAAAGGCAATGCAGTTTATTAAGTACAGGCCCATAAATCTGACCTAAAAAGAAGCTGTGAACCAATTCAGGACTGTGAAATAAAAATATTTATTTTTATTTCTTAGATTTCTATTCCATCTTTTGTTCATAATATTAGTATAACATAGATAGCATTCCATCCTCCAGTTTTCTCCTACAACTATATTTAGGAATAGTTAGGCTGAAAGAGATGATGGACTTAAACATGGAAACTCCCAATCCTAGTCCAATAAAACACTACACCCACACTGCATTTTTAAATACCACACTTCTACATTGTAGATATTCTTAATCCATGTCAGTTCTTGGTCCATAGTAGGCAGTATGATGTGACTTTGTTTACTGCTATAATTGACTTTTTCCAAGCCTGGACAACTACATTATACTATTTTCTGCAATATATTCATTGTCAATGTACAATGAAAAAAACACTGACCAGTAGACGCAAGACCCATTACTTGCTTGGTACCATGAAACTTACTTTATAAAGTATCAAGCTACTGAGGCCAGCTAAAAGTCTTATATTATCCATGTAAGACTTTCAGTTGGCCTCAGTTGCTTGATACTTTATAAGGTAAGTTTCATGGTACCAAGCAAATAATGGGTCTTCTGTATACTAGTTAGTATATTTTATATTTAATTACATCAACCATGTAATTAACTGCTTCTCATGTCAGGGTTCTGCTTTGGATTTCCAATTTTACTTCCTTTTCAATCACACTTGGCCAATAAAGAATTTTATTCTATTCTATTCTATTCATACAAATCAAATCAAATAAATAAATAAATATTCTATTCTATTTTGAATTTGGATTAGAATTGGCTATTTTAAACAGAACTTCTGAACTGTTTACTTTGCTGTATTTAATTCTTTGCATGGCCAGTCCTAGTTTTGTATTTTGTTATCTATACAGACTTTATAATCTATAGAGACCTAGATCACAAAGGAGGGAAAAAAATAATCTAATTATACAATATTGAAGATGTTGTAGCAGTCTGTCTTTGCTTTCACTGGGACTAGAGATTTAGTCTTCGAAGTTTTTGGAACTAGTTTTCAGAAAACATCTCTCCACATTCCACACATTCTGGTAGAGGGAAGTTCCTTAAGGATGGACTTCAGCAAGAGTCCAAAAGCTTGGAAGAATAAACTTCTGGTCCCAGTGATCAATGCAGATTGGATCCTGCAACATTATCCTGGGACATGTATATTTGCTTTCATTCATAAGACTGTTTTTAATTAAAAAAATTGTACAGACAATCACATCTTTTGTTTATATAACAATGCATTGGCTAGTAGTTAATTATCTACTGTTTTATAATACATGAATAGGTCATAAATTATTGTTATTGTACTTCTCACTTACGCTGCTTTTCACCAATTAAATGTCCAGTACAATTTATGTATACATCATTATAGCCTTAAGAATCACACCCTGCTTTTTATTTGGAGTAAATGTTTTGCATAACTAAAAAGCAAAGCAGTTGCCATGTAAACAGCATAATTCCCATTTACAGGAAACTCATGCTTGATTCTACCTTGGATTGTTCATAGGCTGCATACTATATGCATTTTACTGTGCAACAGACTGATAGGATGTCAATCATTCATGGTTTTGACAGCATCTTAAATATACAAAGGTAGAGTTCTCTATTGCAAAGTTTATTGATAGTCTCTCTCAGAATTTAATAGACTAGAGAAAGTTCTTGTAGAATAAGTTGTTTCTAACTATTAGACAATTTAATGTCATTTTTGATATTCACAAGCAATTCAATAAATAAAGTCAATATGTTGGATCTAACGTTTTAAAAGGGGTGACTTAAATATATGGTCACCTTAGAAATGTATTTATTAGGGAATTGCTCTTATATGCATGCATACATATAAATATACTCTTGTTTTTAAAAAAACCAGAAATCTAATAGAATAACCTTTAGAGATGATCTAGTCCAAGTCTGCTCAAGCAGAAGATCTTACCATTTCAATATATGATTGCCCAATCTCTACTTAAAAACTTGAAGGCAAGCTGTTCCACTGATTAATTGTTCTAATGGTCAGAAAATTTCTCCTTAGTTCTAGGTTGGTTCATCCATTGCATCTTCTTCTGCCTTCAGGTGCTTTGGCGAATAGGTTGACCCCCTCTTCTTTGTTGGAACCCCTTAGATATTGGAACACTGCAGTCATGTCACTCCGATTCCTTCCTTTCATTTCTTTTCAAATATCTTCTCTTGGTTCCTATTACTATGAAACATTTATGTTGAGAAAACAAGATAGGAAAAGCATGTAGAGCATGGATTCTGGAATTCTTTCACACAGCAGTTGGCATCAAAATATATGGTTTTTTTTTATAACAGATAAGGTGTGTGTGTGTTTCTGTTCTCCCTTTGTTGTGGCACCAATATGGCCATATAGGTGTATTAGGAAGCACATGACAAATTTTATGTATCGGTGTATTAGGAAGCATGTGACAGATTTTAAGTGATGGGACAATGAAGGACAGGGCTCAGAAAGAACATTGCCAATAATCTGGCATGGTACCTAACTACCTCACTCATAAGAATGCACTGAGGTGTTTTTTTTCCCCTGAATATTTGTAAACCCTGGTCTGAACTCAATCTGGGCTTTTTTCTTTTTTTTTTGCTATCTTCTACAGATTTATTTTTGTCCCTATCTTTTAGTTTTCAGATATATTCTCTTGGGTTGGAAAGAATAAAAATTAGATGTGATTAGATGATTTTTATTAGGAGTATGGATATGGGTAGAATATGGGATATCTTAGGAAAGACAGCAATGTCAGTAGATGAGAAATAGACTGCAGAAGAGAATGAAAATTGACCTGTACCTATAGACATATTTAAAACATTTGTTTTGTTACCATATTTCAGCTATCTCAATTCCAGATGAGATCATTACAAAGAAGTTATTTTTTCCTTGTATGCATTGATATCAGCAATTTTCTGTAGTGAAGGTGTCAATATCCATAATAATCAGGTTCAGTATGTTTTATGAATGAAACATTATTCCTACAGATTTTCTTCTCCAGATCAGAATGTTAAACAAGATGCTGCACATATTTGTAAGCATTCAAAGATCTGTGCCTACATTAACTGTAAGAGTCTAATTTTATTTCATTTTAGTTCTTCATTCTCACTGACTCTCTTATTGCTATGAACTATGTAAATTAGACAGTCCATAGGCTACAATATTCAATTTGATTATTTTTCCATATCCAGAAAAAATATCTGTTATTTTCGTGTTGAGCAGACAGTTAAAACTCCAAATTTTGATTATGGTTGACACTATGGAGTGAGCATTGAGCAAGTGACATACATTCTCAGAGAGCAATTGGGTGATGCATTAGTAATGTAACATAGGCATGGATTCATGGATTATTAGCATTATAAGCTTGAAAAAAAATTGAGCTTTTTCAACACTAAAAGGAGTAATAAAATTAATAAATCTTTTAGGCTGAATCCAGGCATTATTCATTACTTATTTTGAGGGACTGTATTTTCTTTCAATAGGTCCAGTCCCATAAATACATAGAATATTTCCTTATTCTATTTTATTTGTTCTTTAACTGTCTGTTCTGAAGAAATACACATCAGAGTGCCAGTATAGCTGCATAAACAACTTATCCTATATTTAAGTATATGTACAGTTCCTAGAGAAAAATGGCTTCTGAAATCATACAAGATTTTTTTAAAAGTTTTGGACTTCAAGTTTTATCAGACTGAAGAATGCCAAGGAATTGTTGGAGTTCTAATCTAAAATATCAGGAAGGCAACAGGTTTCTCATCCCTGCTTTCTGCAAGTATTGGTGAGATTTTATTTATTTTTTATCCTGTCCCTTAAATTCTGTTTTAGGAGCTAAGTATCGTTGTGTTCTTTGTAGCATTAGATGGAATCAATCCTAACATTTGCTTGTAATGTTTGGGGAGTTAATCCATACCCATAGTAGCAACTTCAATTAATTGTGATTCTCTAGGTTAGTTCGGTATTCTTTCTTACCTTCAGTCAAATAAAATTTCAGCATCCAGAGATGAATATTATTTCTCATATATAAAGCCACAGTGAAAAAATAAGGTGCAGTTACAAGTATAAATGAAGGCATAGCTCAAAACTACAATAATAAGTTTTATTCTGAAGGAGAAAGGAATAAAAAGTTGCCAATGCAGCAAGGCAACTGCTATTGAGCTATGACCCTATTGTCTCATTTCCATCCACCTGTTTGCAAATGAATGCAACAGAGTGAATTGATTTGGCATAGGGTCAAAATATATTTTAAACTTTGAAGTTCTTTTTTTATTGTCTTTGCTTGCATGTGAGAAGTCAGGGAACCTACTTTAGATAGGCATTTTAAATTAAATTATATGTAATAGACATACATTGGTGAACATTTTTTCTATTTTTATTTTTATTTTATCAACAATGGCATTACAATACTGATGCAATATCAAAAGCATGCCTTTTGAAGCTACAAAGAATTTTTGTTGTTGTTGTTAAATTTGCACTCCTCTTTTCTCCAGGGATATCAGGTATTTTACCTCAAAACAGTCTTGCTATTCTCTACCTTGTATCTTTTTCTCTGTATTAACATTTCATATAAAGATTTGTTAAATGAATCAACAAAATGTGTTCTGTGGAAAAATATTCTGAAATTTTGTTAGGTCAATTCATAGATTAGCTTCTCAGTCAGTAGTACAAATTAGTAAGATTGTATTGCATATCTGGATTTTATGCAGTATATTATCCTAATGGAAATAACAGTATCTGAAGCACATTTGTGAAAACTAGAGGCAGAACAGATAATTCAAAGGATTATTTTGTGATGAGCTTCTATTATTCTAGTCAGTGTTTTCTCAAACTATATTTTAATATAAAAGGTCATACACTTTCTTAAAGATCTTAAGCTGAGCCATGTACTATTGCCCATAACAGAATAAGTTTCCAAATAAAGTAAATGGGGTAACAGAATTGAGTGACATGTGGTAGGCATGTTAGAAAAGTAAACTGTGGCATACACCTGCTTTTTGGCTGTGCTGTACCACAAGTTAGCATTTTGGATGAGCAGTTTCCGTTCTGTTGTTTTCTCTCAACACATGGTGTTCAAAACAGTTAAAAAGAAAACCGTGCCCATTTGTTCATCTCAGAAGCTTGCAATTTCTGATAATTCTCCCAGATTTTATACATATATATGTGTGTATAGATGTTAGCTGCGAAGTTGTGTCCAACCCATCATGACCCCATGGACAAGGGGCCTGTGTGGATAGATAGATAGATGATAGAGGGGGGGGGGAGAGAGAGAGAGATCATATATGCATTTTAGCTGATATTTATATAGAGATAGGTGGAAGTTGCATTTTCAAATGCAAGGGTAATGCCATAAGAAAGCAACTGAAATTAATTCAAAGCAATTACCAGAAAGTACATATCTTTTGGAAATAGAGGTGTAGTTCATTATGTTTATACACATTAAAACACATTAAAACTGTAGAAAGCATCTAACAGTGCCTGTTCCAGACAATGCATTTACAGTTGATCAACAAAATGCATTTTAGTTTCTCAGTAACTTGAAAATTTTATAGCCATTGATAGATTTGGGGTATCAATTACTCTTTCATTTTGTGACATTAGTAAAGATGTGCTATGGCTCTAATGCATGACATTTTTCTAGAAGCTAAAAGAATCGAAGTATTAAGGTCAGAGAAGGTATCCTGTCATCTCTAATTTGTACAGCTGCAAGAATAAAATAATGTTACTGAATTAAATATTAACAAATTTGAATAAAGCATTCAAGTAAGATTTGATATAATAAATAAATTTTAACTGAGATCAAATAATATATCTTGTGATGTAGTTTTTTGATTCTTCAAGTAAGCTAATACACAAAGCTGATGATTTTGTAATTTGAAAATGGAAAGATTTCCTCACCAAATCTAAATTGATGTTCACTATCATTGACAACACCCTATCTTGGTGTATTATTATCTGGAAAATGTAGCTTTATTCAAAAACACAAAGTGTTCAATCCAGTGGTGAAATCCAATTTTTTTTACTACTGGTTCTGTGGGCATGGCTTGGTGGGTGGGGTGTGGCTTGGTGGCTGTGGCTGGGGAAGGATACTGCAAAATCCCCGTTCCCTCCCCACTCTGGGGCCAGCCAGAGGTGATATTTGCCGGTTCTCCGAACTGCTCAAAATTTCCGCTACCGGTTCTCCAGAACCTGTCAAAACCTGCTGGATTTCACTCCTGGTTCAATCCAATATATATTTAATATTTCCCCAAAAGTATTGGTACCCTTCTATGTTTTCTCAAAGAATCTCAATTTACCGTGAAATAAGTTGAAACTGTTATAAGTAAGTGGCATCCATCATTCTTTATTCCATATAGCAGACACTTTGCTTTTGATGTATGATTCAACATATTGTAAATAATAAAACCAATGTAAATGATGCTGATATAATTATTGGTACCACATGGAAATTAAGACTGCATTAAGTCCAGGCCATTTTCATTTGTTTTATTATTTACAAGAATATGTTGTCATACATGGAAGGCAAAGTGTCTGCTCTATGGACTGTAGAATAAAAAATGGGTGTCATTTAATGGTCTTAGTTTCCACTTATTTCACAAAAAATCAAATCCTGGAGAAGGCTGATCTGGCATGTATCACCAAGACATGGCTGGGATTCCTCTCCTGAAAATGTTCCCACCTGATATTGAGGGTGACAGCAGCCTAGATTATAGGTAGGGAAGGTGGCGCAACTGTTATTGGAGCATTTCTGATTGTTACTAGGAGAGTCACTCCACAGTTATCCCCCTGTGAGACTCTTTTTTTCTTAGGATGAGCTCTAGCAATCAGTTGATACCAGCCTCCCTCTTCTTAGCCTGTAGGATTGGTGGTGGAGTTTCCCAGGCTTATGGTTTGGGGGGGGGGGGTTACTTGCCTTCCCTTGGAATGGAATTGGAGGTAGCTTTGGAATTCATGGAAACCATGACTTCCACAAGCCTGTCCAAAATAATTCATGCCCTGACTAAGGGTAGTGGTCACATGCCAGGTTGTTGTTTTCATCAAGCTGCTGCCTTTGTGATCTGGATTGGTCCAATCACAATCTGGTGGTTATTAACTTTTTTAGCGCTGCACCCATTTGCAGGAAGGCACCCTCAGTGACTGATGCACTCAGTGGGTTTCAGGGAAGCTGGGTATTATAACTGAAGATCTGCACAATCCTGCTGAGATTCTAGTTGTCATCTGGAATAAATAGGATTGCTGCCACATACCCTCTGCTGACTTGTGGATCTTAAATTGCCACATGGGATATGGAGGGATTGAGAGAGATAGAACAGATCAAGAGATGTCTATAATGCCAGTGGCAGAAGATGAAAATGTTGGTTAGGGCTGCTATTAAAGTCTACCGTGTGACAATTCATGCGGTGAAGCAGAATTATTTCTGTGCACAAATTGCATCTGTAGATAATCACCCTAAAATCCTCTTTAAAGTGACCCAAGTTCCTCTGGTAAGGAGATCTAAGTTCTATCTGCAGGGACATGCTGAGGAATTTGCTGATTTTCTGACAGATAAAGTAATTCAGATTCATTTCCAATCAGATATCAGTGTGGACACTGGTCCAGGGAATATGCCTAGGTTGGTCCTTTTTCCAGTTATCTGGAAACAGTTTGACCCTATTGCTTCTGAAGTCCTAGACAGGATTTTAAGGAATGTGAGTTCGGCCACCTGTGTTTTAGACCAGTATCCCCCATAGCTGGTAAAATACTCTGAGGTGTGTGTGTTGTGATGTGTTAATGATTACTGGTGGTGATAAATGCTTCTTTAGATGAGAGGATATTGGCCCAGCCCTTCAAGGAGGCCATGATTCTTCCCTTCCTTAAGAACCCATTATTAGGTCCCATCTAATGGATAATTTTTGCCCTGCTACCAACCTTTGCTTTCTGGGAAGGGATCATGCTGCAACATTAAAGGATACAGAACAGATTATCTGCCTGTTCTCCGTATTGGCTGGAGACATCAGCCAGAATGGGTACAACTCACCTATCAGCGAAGGACCGAGCCTGTCATTTTTCTTTTAGTCCCGCCTCCTTGCCAGGGAACCCAGCTTTCGGCTCGGTCCTTCAGCAGGGCAGTCGTGTTGGACCCAGTCTCTCTCTTTCAATTGGTGAAAGTTGTGCTGATCATGGTTGTGTGTGATTTTTGAGTGTGCCAGTATCTCCTTTTTAGTTGATCCCTTGGTGTGGTTGCAGTTGGCTTTTTTCTTTCAGTGGAGTTAGTGTGGTTTTTTCTTTAAACAAGCCTTTAGGTTGCTCCCCCCCTCCTCCTTCCCCTGGCGTTTTTCTTCCGTTTATTTCTATAGTTCCCAGCGCTTTATTATTTTTTTGCCGCTGGGGGTCTCAGCTGTTGGGCGCAGCGTGGGCGGCCGTTTCGGTGGTCGGGCACTAGCGGCGGCGATTGTCTGGCTTCAATTAGCCTCAGCTGTTTGGCGCGGTGTGGGCAGCCGTTTCGGTGGCCGGGCGATCGCGGCGGCGATTGCGGACGCTTTGGAGGGGGAAAAAATTTTCGATTGCAATTTTGGTCTCAGCGCGGGAATTTGACGGCGGCCATTTTATCTGGGACATAAGTTTGGGCGGCCATTTTGAATTGGCCGTGCAGCGCGAATAAAGGGAAAGAATTCTGCGGTTCCCCTGGCCGTTGGGCCGGTTGGAGGTGGGCCATTGTTCAGCTGCCCCTATTGTTCCCGCGGCCCCTGGCTGACGGAGGCTGTTATTAACGCTCCTAGGTGTCAATAGATCTGCATTGGAGCTGTTTTCCCTTATCGCTCTGGGGACGGTGCTGGCTGGGCTCAGTCCCTTTTAGGCTGCCACCATATTGGGTAACCTTGAATCTGAGGTGTACGGGCCTTCCAGCACAGTTTGTACCTGGTCTCATGGCATGGTGCAGGTTTATCAGAGATGATTAACTAGACCTGTCGGTTGGATCCCTCGTATTCAGAGGTGTGACCCTTGATCCCTCTTTACTGAGGAGTTGAGATGCTAGGCGGACATTCTGTTCGATTGCCAAGAATCACTATACCTGCACAGCTAGGCCTGTGGAAGAACGGTTCAAGTGGTTCCTTTTACTTGGCCGAGATGCCCAAGGCAAAGGCCAAATCTGACAGGCCGGTGATGGAGGAGAGTTCCCCTGTGGTCAGTCCTGAGCAGGGGACGGTAGCAGGTGAAGAGCCTTTAGCCTCTGTTCCTTCTCAGAAGGTGCGCCATAAGGCTAGGCCTCGGTCGCAGACTCCCCTGCAGCATGAACGTAGGCGACATTTGAGGCTGCAAAAATTATGTACTAAGGCTGCTGGCCAAAGGGTGAGGGATGACCGAACGGCTTCCCCAGCCAGGAGTGTCGACCAGGTGTCGTTGTCCGAGTGTCAGCCGAGGATACAATCTAACGCCCTATGGGGCGTTCAGGAGCCCCCCCGGTCCCACCGGTGCCTGCTGCCCCTAATCCGATCGTGGCACAGTCTATCTCACCTGAGTTGCGGGCATTTATGGCTCAGGCCATCAAGGAAGGCATATCTCAGGCCTTGTCCTGGCCCAGGTCGGTTTCTCCTCAGGATTCTGACCTTTCTGAGTTAGAGGATGAGTTGTCAGAGCATGGGGCTCAGCGGCCCAGGAGGTCTTTGGCTGGTTCTACAGTGGAAGGCTCTCACTCTCGAGGGGAGTCGGACATGATTGCAGGTGAGCTTTCAGAAGACGAGGATCTCTTGCCGGATCAGCCCCCCTTTACGGGTTTGTTCCCTCCTGCTCTGTTTAGATCCCTGTTGCATAAGGCTATTCATGCTGCTCAGCTGGGGTCTGCCTCCAGCAGTGAAATTCCCTCCTCTTCAGGGGAGGCCTCCTCTCCCTTCTTTTCAGAACCGGTTCGGAAGGTGGACGTGATTCCTGCTGCTCCCCTATTCTTATCAGTGGTGAAGCGTCAATGGGAGACGCCGGGCTCGGTCCCAGCCATCTCCAGTCTGGACAAAAAGTTTTTTAACGTTGCTTCAAACTTAGATTCGCTTTTGCAGGCTCCCTTGATAGATCCTCCGGTGGCGGCCTTGTTGTCATCATCGGCTATTCCAGGTGATCCGGAAGAAGGGCTTCGACTGGAGGAGAGGAAGTTGGACTTGACTCTTCAACGGACATATCAGGCGGCGGTGTGGGCGGTGCGCTCTGCCTGTACTGCCTCGTTCTTCAATCAAGCTACCCTGGAGTGGCTTCAACAATTACGGGAGGCGGCCTCCCCCGGGGACCCAAGGTTGGTTCAGGATATCAGTAAGGTCATAGCCGCTCTCCAGTTTTCGGCAGATGCCACTCTGCATGCTTCCCGTTTTGCCTCTAAAGCAATGGCCAATTCATTGGCCTCACGCCGCTTACTGTGGCTGAGACACTGGTCTGCGGACATTCGGCACAAGTGGCGGCTTGCTTCCTCACCCTATATTGGGGGCCTCCTCTTCAGGCCTTCTCTGGATCCCCTGCTTATCGAGATGAGAGATAAGAGGAAAGTGCTGGCTCCTGCGCATCGTCGATCTGATTTCCGATCATCGGCTTCCTTCCGAAGAACCCCTACGCGCCAGTCGGATTGGGGCGGTCCTTCATCCCGGTTTTCGCCCTTTTCAGGTACCAGACAGAGGGGTTCTGCAGATAGGTCGGGCAGGGGTAAGCCCTTCTCGGGTAGGCGGCCCTTTCGAGGGGGAGGGGGCCGTTCATACCGTCGCCAGTGCTAGTCAGTCTTCTGACTGTCCCATCGGTGGCAAATTGGCGTCCGCTGACTGGTGGGATCTTATTTCCTCGGATGCTTGGGTCAGGGATACGATAAGATCTGGCTTATCCCTGGAGTTTGTTTCTCCTCCTCCGACTGTTTTTTTTCATTGCCCCGTGCCTTCTAATTCTTCTCGCCGAGCATTGATGGACTCGGCGGTTCAACATCTTCTGGATATTAGAGCTATCCAGAGGGTGCCGGTGAACCAACAGGGACAAGGGTTTTATTCCCGTCTCTTTCTTGTGCCGAAGTCGTCCGGGGGGTGGAGACCTATTTTGGATCTTAAGCGTCTAAACCGGTTTGTGGTCTATAGGCGCTTTAAGATGCACTCATTGCATTCCATTCTAGCTGGCGTACGGAGGGGCGACCTCCTCTGTTCCATTGACCTTACCGAAGCCTATTTGCATATTCCTATTAGGAGGGCTCATCGTCAATTTCTTAGGTTTTGTTATGCCGATATGCATTTTCAATACCATGCGTTACCCTTTGGTTTGTCATCGGCTCCTCGAACCTTTACTAAGGTTTTGGCCGTGTTAGTGGCCCATCTTAGGGCTTTGCCCATATGGGTACAGTGTTACCTGGACGACATTTTGATCCAGTCTTCGTCGAGGGAGGCAGCTCTCCGCGATGTCCAGGTAACCATCTCCTATCTCCAGGAACACGGTTTTTCAGTTAATTTTCAGAAGAGCCACTTGGAGCCGGTGACTCATTTGTCCCATTTGGGGGTGATAATTGATTTCTTAGAAGGGAGGGTGTTCCTTTTCCGGGACAGGCAAGACAGTATCCGACAGTTGGTAATTCAGGTCCGCAGACAGAAGAAGGTACCTCTTGCAGTATTGTCTACCATGTTAGGAAAGATGGTATCGGCCATTATGGTGACCCCGTGGGCTAGGCTTCACTTCTGGGATCTTCAGTGGTTCCTTCTACCATTTCAGAAGACGGGGAGAGGTTCCTCTAGGTTGAAGGTTAGTGTCCCGCCGGCAGTATTACAGTCACTTAATTGGTGGCAGTCGACTGCCTTGGCCAAAGGTGAGGTCTTTTTGGATCCCCCTAGGATTACCATTGCCACTGATGCTAGTCAGTTTGGTTGGGGGCCCCATTTACAAGCGGAGGTTGCGCAGGGTCAGTGGTCTAGCCTGGACTTAACGCACAGCATCAATTGGCTAGAATTACAGGTGATTTATTTGGCCCTTCGACAGTTTAGAGATTTTGTCCTTCACTCCCATGTGTTCGTCCTTACGGACAACACTACCGCTAAGGTGCATGTGAATAGGCAAGGCGGCACCCGTTCCAGAAGTCTTTGGTGCGAGGCACAACGTTTGGGACTTTGGGCTGAGCATCATCTAGCATCTCTCCGGGCTGAACACATCTCCGGTGTCTGCAACACCCAAGCGGATTGGCTCAGCAGGTGTACGTTGGACCAGGCGGAATGGCGGCTCCATCCTGACATTTTCCAATGTTTGATTGACATTTTCGGTTGCCTACAGGTGGACCTTTTCACCACTCGGGAGAATGCACAGCTCCCGCGATTTTATTCCCGGTTTGCGATGCCTCTGGCGGAAGGGGTGGATGCTCTTCGTTGCCCGTGGCCCCGCGGATTGCTGTATGCGTTTCCCCCTTTCTTGCTGATCCCCAGAGTGGTTCGCAAGATCTTGCAGGAGAAGGCAGAAGTGGTGCTGCTGGCTCCACACTGGCCCAGGCATCCCTGGTTTGCGGATCTTCAGGCTTTGTCGGTCGTTCCGTCATGGACCCTTCCCCTCTCAGCAGACTCTCTCAGTCAGGGAGTGTTGTGGTATCCGGATGTGGACTGGCTGAAACTGACCGCCTGGCGGTTGTCAGGCGCACGTTAAGGGCGGCACATGTTCCTGACGACGTCATAGACACTGCAGGTGGCGCGACGGCCGTCGACTAACAGTATTTATGCAGCCACTTGACGGGCTTTCTGTTCCTGGTGCTCCAAGGCGGCCATCGATCCGGTCCAAGCTTCGATGATCCAAGTTCTTCGTTTTTTGCAAGATGGCCTCCGCTGTCTTGTCTCCGCCTGTGGTCGGTGGGGTCACGCCGGTCCATCGCTACTCATCCACTGGTTCGCGACTTTCTGAAGGGGGCTTCAAATCTGTCTCCTCCTGTGTTACACCGTTACCCTACTTGGG
>JANHFM010006976.1:3591-13664 GCA_032468115.1 Grayia smithii
CGTATAAGACGACCCCCCACTTATCTGAAGATTTTAATGGGTTAAAAAGTTGTCTTATATGCCGGAATTTATGGTAAATTAAATATATAAATTCTATGTTTTTTAAAGTAAATAAAATCAATCCACATAAGAAATGAAATATTTACCATTTTTAAAAATATGTGGAAAAACAAAAAAATATATACTTCTTTTTACTAGAAAGAATTATAATATAATTTGCAAGGAAATGTTTTGAGGAGGCCATAACACATCTGCATTTCATAATGTGTGTGGATGACTGTTGCTTTTACAATATGCTATTTTCTTTTTTTTTTTAAATGAACATGTTTAACCCAGCATGAGAACTATTTTGCAGGGAATGAGTTTTGTGTGATGATCTCTGATCATTATCCTTACACGGATTTGATGAGAAACTAAAGCCAGTTTTCCATTGTTTGTGTAAAATTCTACAGGCGCTTTAGTATTCACTATATTCATTGTATAGTCATCGATCTCTCTATTAAGACATAAAGGGACTGAACTGCAAAAAGAGAAATACATGTGAATTATCTTGTGCTATGGTAACCTAAGAAAACAGGAAAAATAAGAGGAAGGAACAAAACACCTTTTGAAAAAAATGGCAGATTATTAGTAGAAGACAAGTAGCATTAACTAAATTATGTGCATATTGCATTATCGTGTGTACAATGAATGTAGACTGAATTAGTTTCAAGCTTAAATCCTAGCATGACATATAAAAGCTGCCAATGTGTAGACACAGGTTCAATAATTAGAGACGCACTGATCCATAAGGAAGGAAGAAAAAGCATAATATCCATGTTTTGCATGTTCCAGATCCCCCAGGTTCAATCCAGTTAAGAGAACTGGACATGTGATAAGAAAGAACATTACAGTTAATTAGATAATCTTACAGTAAATGCACAAATATTTAATTCCAGTATGCTTTGCCATTGCAACACTCACGATTCTAAGAGATTTTCACTTCTAGCTGAAGGAAGGCTGAGTTAGCCTCATGTTGCTACTCTAACTGATAAAGATTAGGGTAAGCAATACTCAAACTCTTTGGCCAAGGGCTTTTCACATAACCTACAGCCTGATTCTTTATATAAATTAAAGTTGACTGGGATCATCATAAAAACAGAATGGTAGAGCATAAATAGCTACCAACAGCTACTGCTCCTCCCTTTAAGAACAGAGTATGTGAAAGTTGTTTTCCTTACTGGCTGTAGCAGAACACAGAATATAGAAATATATAAATCAAAACTGATCAAGCAATAAAAAATATCTAAAGGAGTCCTGAAAAGCCACAGCAGACTAATGCCACTTGATATTTAGCAGCAAACATTATGATTACAATCTAAAAGAAGTTAATCCAAGCACTTTAATTGTTTTGCATCTGTTAAGGGAGACATATTGTAATCTCAATAGGTCTCAATCCAAACTGTATATTTTAGTGCTATTTGCAAAGATTAACTTTATGTTTTGTTGATGTCCTTGACATGATGTCCTGTCTTATAATTGCCACCACCCCTAAATGTTAGTTAAAGGATGACTGGAACTGTAATCTAAAACATTTGGAAAACCCAACATTGAAAAATGCTGAACTTTTCAAAGCAGCTGCTCCAGAAACATTCTCATAGATATTAATTGAAAATATAATGAATTTTTCCTTCCATAAATATACTACTGAAGATTAAACAGCACCTTGAGATGCCATCTATCTCGAATTGCTAAAAGTGTTTGCTAAGCTTTCATAAGGTTAAAGCTCTACTTGAATCAAATGTTGACATATCAAATAAGTACATTTTGATTCATAAAATTAGTGGTTCAAGTCTTACAAGTCTGGCAAATAGTCCTAAGAACTATAGAAATAAATTTCACATGGAAACAAAATTAACTGGAAATAATACGGCTTATATTATTGTTTTTGGGGAGGATGTATCTAAATAATGATATATTTTCCCTATTCAATTGGTCTTAATTAGGACTTAGTTATCATATAAGACAGGGAGAGCTATGAGGACTCTTCGAGACCAGGACTCCATAGTAGCTCTGAATCAGAGGAAGAGACATCATTCTTTCTTGTTCAATCTAAATGTTATATATAAGCCTCCAAATGCAATGTGCAGCCCCACACATGAGCCCCGCCTCCTGCACAGGTGCAGCAGGGACCTCACAACCAAATGGCCGGCGGGAGGTGCGTGTACATGCACGGTGGAGCTAAACTGGGGCGACAGCTCACGTGCCCACAGAGAGGGCGCTGCTTGCCACCTGTGGCAGGCATGCAATAAGTTCACCATCACAGCTATATACATATTCCAAAAGATCTGGGTGCTTAATCTGTACACACCTGAACTAGGTTTTTCTTTTTGTTTCCTTGATTACATGGGTGAAAATACAAGAATTTATCCTATAACTGTGGCCCTGATCAAAATTTTGCTATGTGTAAAAAACCCCCATGAATTAGAACATCATTATTACCACTGTTTGTGGTTGAACTGATTCCTATGACAACAATACTAAACAAGTCAGGCCATCGCTATGAAACATCAAAAACATCAGCCAGGCTGTCCTACCTCCTTACATTGTCGATCTGAAACTGCATGGAAAAACACCATCTAAAATAGAATCGCTGCTGAACACTGTCTGTAAACACAGCCCAGATACTGCAGTGGAGTTTGGACTGGACAATTGTGCCATTCTCACCATCAATAGAGGAATAATAGTGAAAACTGAAAAAATTAAGATGCCCTATGAAAACAACACCAAGATTCTGGATAAAGAACTCAAATCAGTAAAAAATCAATTACTCTATGCAGTATTTGCCATCCTGTCACGTGAAATCCCTCATAAGCAAATGCTTCTTTTTTCACACAGCAGAAAATTTATCCCCAAAAAAGTGGAGAGTGGGGTGGGGAATTGATGGGATGACAGGGAAAAATGGAGCAAGCTGACCGTAGCTGAGAGATTCACAACAGGGTAAATGGATTCTAGTTAGTGTTGGCTTGTTTCTTCTCTGGAAACCCAGACCAAGATTCCTCTGGAAAGCATACTGTCCAAAGAAGAATCTATAGAAAAAAAAGACAATGAGAGACATTTTTCTTGGCAATTCTAGTTGCCATTTAGGGAAGGCTAAATAAAGAAGAACAGGTGCTGCCAGCCTAAGAACGTATGCCTGATAAATGCCCTGGCTTAAATCTTAAATTTAAAAAAGAGGTACGTAGGCTTTTCCAAGCAAGATATTTTTTTTTTTAAATGTGCATTATTTTTCCTATAAGAGAAATGAGAAGAAGGATTTGTCACAATGCTTGTTTATCTAGATTAGCTAGAAAACTGAATTACATTTTATATTGAAAGAACTTTGCTATTTCTGTTAATAAATAGGGGGGAAAAAGAAGGGATTTCATGTGATATGTGTTGAATAAAGGATAAAAATCAAAGCCCACAAAATGTCTTAGCAGAAATATTTAGAGATCTTTCCATCCACTTGTAAGAGAGTGTTTCCTTTTTTTTCCATCTCATGAATGAATCCTCTCTAATAGTTATAATAGAAATGAACATACTGTGCCTGGTGCTACAAATTCCCTAAAAACTGATCATAAGCTATGAGATGAACTAGATTAATTTTAGCTTGGAGGAATCCTTGGTGGGAGATAAAATGAGTTTATCCACTCTAGATGAACCCATTGCAGCAAATCAGGTAGGAGAATACGGTAAACTGTGTGTTAATGAGAAAAATTGATGAGTGAAAGAAGAAGCAAGAAAGAACACATATACCCACAGAACACACCTAATGGCAAATTTAGAATCTGGCAAACAAGCAGCATGACATCTAAAATGGGCCATTTAATATAATCATAGTAGCGCTGTAGCACCCACTTTCTTATTAGATTCCCCACAACATAATTCAATTGAGAAGAATGCCATTAATTTGGAAATTGAATCAGTCATGTTCTATTAACTAAAGATCATTTGACAGCTTAGGGATGTTATTGTTTTTCATTTTCATTTGTATTTTAAATTGTTTTCATTTTTCTTCCACTTTTTTTTACTAATCCAACACAGTGGGAAACAACTTGGGAAATAATAAATTGTGCAAAGATTAATTATACCTACCTAATAATTTTTCCATTTATAAAAAATGCTAGTAGCTGCCAAAATCCTTCACAGAGAACAGAAAATATAGAGATCTTTTGAAGCACTAAACTTTCCGTGACAATTTGAAATAATCATACTGGAAGAATAATATGTCCGTTACAAAAGTAATTTAAAAAATCTACACCATACGATACAAACAAGTATTTAATGTCTAAGGAATTACAGATAAACAGTGACAGAAAGAGTGAGCCCTGAACAGTTCATTAAACAATGTCTGTTCATACAAAAATTATAATAAAGATGCATAATAGAAAAAAAATGAAAGACTCACACCTTCAAATCTTGACAATAAAGCTTAAATAAAAAAATAATTGCACTGAGTTCACTTTGCATGCAGAAGAGAATTTAGAAAGGTTATGCATGTTTCTAAAAAGCTTAATATAATTTGAATCGATAATTTTTCTTAGTGAATCAATTTTTTTCTTCATGATTAAGATTCTAATTGAAATAACTAATTAAACTGTATTGATTTAAATCAGTTGGTGATGGAATGTGCTACTGTACCTATCCCAAAGTCAAAAAGTTGATATGGACAATATATTTGAATAGACTTTATATTTTGAAAAAGTAAATCATTTAAGGTGATTTAATATTCAGAAAACATTCCAAAACTTCAAAATCATAATAAAAAGCCAGTAAGAGTTCAATTTAAGGAAACAGGATGAAAAAGTCGAGTATGCTGAATTTACCTCCAAAAAGAACAATTTTTTTTCTCTTATTTCCCTTTCCTACAAAAGTTTATAACGTAAGCTTTGATTCTATTCAAATGGCTGGGCACATTTGTATCCCAACCCATATAGAAATTATATCCTTGATTTTAAAGCCTGGAAAGTTTATGGTATAATGAAGAAAACTTTTAGAAAGAAAATTGAGAGTATAGACAGTTCATTAACCAAATATATTACTCTACTGAACAGTTTTACAGAGAGAAATTAAGAAGGCTTCAGTGGTGCAGAGAGATTGTCTGATCAAGTTAGCTTTAATGATAAATGGAATTAGATTCCCTTGGTAGATGGTTTGTATCCAAAGGAATCCAAGTGGTGAAGGAAAATTTCCCATATAAATATAAATAATTTCTGATATCTTTTCAACAGCTAAGTGCAATTGATTGATAGTGAAAGATTCTTTAAAACTATTTTTCCTTGGAATCAGAATAAAAACTGGCTTTTTCTAGTCCCTTGGTCAATGTTGTGTTTTCCATAAAAGTGCAAGAAGTACATTAGCCACATAATTGTTCAAATACTTTGGATCATTTGTTCATGTGGCTTTGCTTTTAGTAGCATTATCTAGAGCAGGGGTGTCAAACTCAGGCCGTCACATCGTCATCACGTGACGTATTGGGACTTTTTTCTCCTTCACTAAACCGGGGGGGGGGGGCAGCACGTGATGCATCCGGTCCATGGACCTCGAGTTTGCCACCCCTGCTCTAGAGCCTTTTCTAGTATGATTTTCTAGAGTGCCATACTTAAAATATCTGGTTCTACTTCAGTGATTAAATCTTCATATGTATCAGTCTTTCTAATGTTTTTGGTAAAGCTCTTCAATATATTTGCACCATCTTTTATATCTTATTTCTGCAGTACATCTTTGTCTTGTCTATTATAACGTCTATCTTTACATGAAAAATAGAAAGATGATATAAGATATTGTTTGTTTGCTTTAGGATAGGAATCCTAATCACTCTACTTATCGATGGCATACTAGTAAGACAGTTAAAGTAGGCTCATATTTCTTTCAACTGGGTTAGGTTTCTAAGTTTTGGTATGGAAAACAAAATACTAATACCAATTAAGGCTCGAAAAGAGTCTGCCTTTGTCTGCATAGGATGTATAGTATGAGAGACTTTTCCCCTGTTGCCTATCAGACAAATTGATCACTCAGGATGGAGACAGTGAATGCTGGTTTAACCTTTGCCCTGTATGGAATACTTTACTCATGCATTTTGAGAGAAAAATTCATAATGCATAGTGCATACAGATACTTATGACCATAATTAAGACCATAGTTACACTGCTATCACCCCTGGTCCTTCTTTTCCTTAAACTTGACATACCCAATTCCTGCAATCATTCTTCATATGTTTTTGCCTTCAATCCCTTAATCATCTCTTCTCTGCACTTTTTCTAGAGTCTCAACAACTTTTTTATATTGTGGCGACCAAAACTGGATGCAATCCTCTGTGAATGTGTCCAAGCATAAGAAAAGAGAACCAGTTTGGTGTTGTGGTTAAGGTATCAGGGTGGAAACTGGGATACTGTGAGTTCTTCAAATCTTGCCTTATACACAAAGCCACCCAGGGGACCGTGAACTAGTCACTTTCTCTCAGCCCTACCTAGAAAAGAAGGCAATGGCAAACCAATTCTGAAAAACTTTGCCAAGAAAAGTTCACAGGCTTGTCCAGGCAATTTCTGAGAATCAGACACAACTGAACGGAAGAAAAACAAAAATATAAAAATAGCCCTGCTGGATCAAGCCAACAGTCAATGTAGTTCAACAATTTGTTCTGCAGAACCTTTCCCCACTGCGATCTAACCTTGGCATGAACCTGTCCATCAACCTCTTTTTCTTGCCATGTCCTCATAACCTTGCTTTCTTCTCGTCTCCAACCCATATGTAATGCATCTTAAGGTTATCTTTAGTTTAACTGGTGTTAAACTAATATATTCTCTTTTAAGCAGCCTGTAACTGCTGAAAAGAGAATATATGAGTGTAGCAACTTTGTCCTTGGGTGCAGTCCCAAACATTTCTTTCAATGAGTGTCAGAGCTAAGCTCTTTTTTTTTATTGAATTTTTTTTTAATATTTATTGAAATTTTTTTTAATATTTATTGAATTTTTTTTTAATATTTATTGAAAAATTTTTTAATATGAGCTAAGCTCTTCTTAATGTACCTTCTGCACAATAAATAAGGGAAGTAGGATTTTCCAGCATTATGCCTGGGGATGGGTAAGGAACTATGTGGTAGCAGCAAGCTTTATATCATTTTCTGGTGATTTATGGATAGATGAATAGCATTTTAATTTGGGCATAAGCCCACATCAACAAACAACATGTTTCTGAGTTGCTCGTAAAAAAGAGGCAGAGACATACTGGTCCCACATTCCATAAGTAGCATTTCTTTTAAAGGCGTCTAATTTACACATATGAGGGCAGCAAATTCCAGTTTTATATGCATTATATAAAGAAGTCCTTTTTATTGGGGTTGAATACACCCACATTTATGTGGATGAGCTGCAGTTCTAACATAGGGAAGAGACTGGAAAAACTATACTTGGTTATATTATTCACTTTTGGTCCAGTTAAAAAGGGGAAATTGTAGCAGTCATTCCTCATAGGGAACTTAGTCCTCCTAATTAAGCTAATGTTGGGGGTTGCCTTTTTAAAACAGAACACAAAAAACTTTTCCAATCCTGCAGTATATATTTTTAATATAGTGATTAGAACTATATACACAGTGTCTTGCTATAGATTGATGTGAGGGCATTACTATATTAGCAATTCTTTACAGGGATTTTTTTCCCACTAAGACTATGTTAAATATGGCAGCCTCTTTTTCTTGAACATGTCTAGTCAGAAAGTAGCGTTCCAATATGAACTGATATATTAGTATGCATCAGCTCACTTTAGTGTGCTCTACTGCCATCTAGTGACGACTTGAACAAATACATGGCACAGGGTTACAATAATCAAAATCCGCAACCTGTTTCTAACAATATTGCTGATACCTATTTCACAAATAAAATAACTCAGAAAAATCTATCAATAATTTTCATTTCAATCCTATGTTTATTGTTTTGAAAATGTACAGCTTTGTTCTAAAATCACATTTGAGAATTGATGTTGAAAAAGAAAAAGATCTTTCTTTGGGATTCAAATTAGGGTTGCATGGACTGCAAAACTCTGGAGGACTACTAGAATTTTTTAATGTATATCTTTGCTGAAATCCAGTGCCATCTAGATTGGTTAGCCTAGATGTGGTAGCCCTCATTTGTATTCATCTAAATTTCCACAATAATTTTAGTGGCAAGACAAAACAATTTGCAGATAATTTAAAATAAAAGCTAAATTAGGTATCATAGGAGATCTTGAGGCCAGGTGCAGATCCTGAAACATTGAGTGCAATTGTCAAAACTTCTCGAGAATTTCTCACTTAACTGTCAATTTGAAGTGTGGTGAAAGAGAAAACTATTAATACAAAAGGATTCATCATGTTACTTTTATTTAAATAAATTTTAATTACACTTTAATTAAATCCAGGCTTGCTTTGGTGGTGCCTACTTTCCTGGTTCTTTTTTCTGCATTGCATGTATAGCAGGCATGTCCTAGCCTAATATATAAAGACTAAATAGAGCCCTTAACCTGTAAAAAGTGTACTCCTGTAATAATACATCAGAACCAGTTTGTACACTACTAGGCATGTTTCATTCTGCTGCCTTCCTTCATATTTTTTTAAGGCTGAAGCCTTCTGAACCTACATCCAAAGATTAGAAAGGACCTAAGTCTAAAAAGGAAAAAAATACACTATATATTTCTGTAAACCTAATAGCATTCCTAAAATTAATCTTAAAAAGCAATCCACATCTTGATTATCTACATCAGGGCAGTCAAACTCACAGCATCACATTGTCATCACATGATGTATTGCAACTTTCCCCCTTTGCTAAACTGGGGGTGGGTGTGGCCAGTGCATGACACATCCAACCCATGGGCCACGAGTTTAATACCCTTGATCTACATGCTGTCCAGTGATGGGTTGCCCCCGGTTCGGTCCGGTTTGCACGAATAGGTAGCGGTGATGCTGTGATGTCACCAAACCAGTTCTACGTGTCCCAGACTGTTGCCCCCCCATACGCCCGCATTTACCTTTCCACGTGCAAAGCATGCTTGCGCACATGCGCAGGAAACTTTTTTTGACGTTTTTTGTCAAAAAAAGCTTCTGCGCATACGCAGGAGCGCCCATCTGATGCGCGTGATGTGCACCTTTAGAACCGTAGGAAAGGTAAGTAGAACCCACCCCTGATGCTGTCTATGATGGAACTGTGGAGAATGGATGAATGGATGAGTAGATAGAAAACAAATAAATAGATAATGATAGAGGGGGGGGGGAGACATCTTTCATTATTGTTGCTTGCATTAGAACTGAAATTCATAAAATAGTCAGGCACTTCCATCCAGATGAAAAAAAGCTAGACAGTTAAACTGCAAGTAGCCCAGAGCAAATCTACGTCTGTTTAATGAAGCAATAAGATTGATCAGCAGATGTTAATATGTATTTCTTAGAACCCTGCAGCTTTCACACCACATTATGTATGTTTTGTTTTATTGTTTGCGAATTAATAAATATCAGACCAATCTGCATTGGTTTTTATTCCTTGCAAATGTGGAAATCCTAACAAAGATTCAGATGTGGAAATCATAAACCTGAGAAGAATTAAGAATCAGACCACTGCGCTCTGCGTAGTCTTGAGAAAATGTTCTCAGCAATAATATGACTGCAGTGATGAATGAGCTGAGTTACCTTCTAAAATAGTCAAATATGACTATTCCCAACAAGTTATTACAAATATTTGTCACAGGAGGGGGGATTTTCTGTTATATGTTGAAAGAAACTAATTGTAACTGAATACAACTCGGCAACTATGCATCAACAGTGTGGATATGGACTTCCGGCTTGACTTCCGGTGCCAAAGGCGGCTCTCCCAAGAGCCGCTGGCATCGCTGTCTGTAAATGTCGGGGGGGCGGCATCCAGCGGCCACCCCCGCCGGCATAAAGCTGACCCCCCGGGCGAAGGGGGGGCAGCGAGCATCCTGGCCAAGGGTCGGCTCCCCCAGACCTCCGGATCGCCTGAATTCCGGGGTCGAACGGGGGGCCCCCTGGAGGCCAGGGAAAGCTCCAGGCGGCGGTGTTTGCCTGC
>JANHFM010006977.1:14025-34831 GCA_032468115.1 Grayia smithii
CCCAAAAATAAGACCCTGTTTTATATTTTTTTGAACCCCGAAATAAGCGCTTGGCCTTATTTTCGGGGAGGTCTTATTATTTTGGGGCACATGGAGCTAGATGGGACTCCTCTTGCCATTTACCTGATTTCCAGCTCTGCGTTTAAATATTTTCGGGAAGGACTTATTTTCGGGGGAGAGGCTTATTTTAGCGCATGCGCTCAAAAGCCCGACTGGGCTTATTATCAGGGGATGTCTTATTTTCAGGGAAACAGGGTAATTAATAGTATTACATTAAACTAACATGCCATCTGACTCTGAACTCCTTGGCAGTGCAAATTACAATAAAATCAATAAAACATTAAAAAAAAAGAAAAGATAGCAAGTGGTATGGAACAAGGGCTTTCACTCTTCCTCACCAAATGTCTGGGTGAAGAGGGCTCTTTTAAACAACAGCAAAATGGGGGACAGAGGTGGGGAATTCAAATTACAAGGGGAGACTTGTTCTAGAGGACAGGCACCACTATCAAGAAGGTGTACTTTTAAAAATATGTTTATTCAGAATTTTAATTACAATAATAAAAACTAATACAAATTAAACTTAGAAAAAGAGAAGAGAATGGGAAAAAATAAATAGCACAGGAAAAAGAAATATAAAGAAGTGATTTCCAACCTTCATCACATTTAACAAATATTCACTCCTCTAAGGTTAAATAGGTAATTCTTCATTCCATATTCCATCCTTTATCTACTCTAAGCAAATCCATAAAATATCACCTTTTCTATCCTGATGTCAGCAAGAAAGTTCATAAAGGATTGTCAGAACATTGCAAAAAAATGACTTATTTTAATCTTGATCAAATAAATCAACTTTATATTCCTTCCTTTTTCTTCTAACAATCTTAATTTTTACATCAAGCAAATATTGTCAAAGGAGTTTTTTTTTAATTCTTTATTCTATCACACAGATCTCTTAAAATGTTTAACAAGCCTCTTTTGTAGATCCAATACGAAAATATTTTCCAAGTCATTTTCTTGGTTTATCATTTGTAGTTCCCTTTTCATTTTTAAAACTTCAGTCAGTTTCTTTTGTATATCTAGGTTCAATTTCATAATATTATTTTTAGCCAATTTTTTAAATTAAGCTCCTCTATTTTATTTTTGTCTCCTAGGATACTAAGCCTCCTAAGTAACTCACCATTCAATTTATGATCATTATACCCCACACATTATGTTTCATATTTTGATGAGAAACCATTTATGAACATTGTTCAAGTATGATTTCCAATTAAGTATGAATTAAAGGGTCATGCCAACCAGTTTACGATTAAGCAGCTTGCTAATCAGACTGTCATGGAATACTCTGTCACATACACTGCTTAAATTAAGATGTATTATTCCTGTAGCTTTCCCAAAATCTAAACTGCCTGACCAAAAATGTGATTAAATTAAATTAGCAAGGACTTGGACATGATTGAATGGAAGGAAATAAACCCAATACAGTTCATTTGGTAATCTAGGATGCAATTTATATGACTTAAATTCATTCAAAATAAATGAATAACTATTTATATAACTATAACTATTTTTTTTATCAGTAACAAGTTTCCATTCTATCTGTTAATCTGGCTTTTCATACATGCTGTTTTGTTGGAGAAGAGTGAGTGTAGTGTAGTGATTGAATGGCTCCATTTTCTTATTTTATTTTGGTGACTGGCTGTTATTTTGTCATTATCCTAAGGTTCTTTTATTTTATTTTGAACATAGTTGAACTTTATTTATTCATATGTTCTTTTTGCTTAGGTAAAGCCAATGTAAACAATTTCATTGTTTCAAATTCAATTGAAATTTCAAATCCAAATTTAAAATTCATTCATTAGATTTTCTACTTGCTTTAACCTAGGTCTTTCTATAGTATAGTCAATTTCATTTATTTCTGAGCAAATATGGATATTATAAGGTTCAGTGTTCTTTTCTTTGAATAAACTATATATTTCAATTATTTAACTAAGGGATTCATTTCACAAAAGTGAAATACAATTCAAATTAAAAAAAAAGAAATATATGCATCTCCACTTTCAATAAAATATCCAAGTACAAGGTAACATAGCTGATTATATTAAAGCTTAGTTTCTGGAAATTTGTTCTACCTCCCACTTTGCTATCACTAAGAGAATCAGTAGTGAAAGTACCTTTATTTGGATGTAGAAAATGTAGAAAAGCAAATGCATTCATCTATTTGTAACAAATAATACATTCTTTCTTTCTGGCATGAAATCAATTAATAGGAAATTTTACCTGATGTACCAAAAGTTCTGCTACTTCTACATGATTATTAAGTGCTGCCAAATGCAAAGCAGTGTATCCATCATCTTTTTTTTCATCTACAATCCATGGCCTTGGAAGCTTAGACAGTAACACTCGCATTGCACTGAAATAGACAAAAATGCAAAGGATTATATCAGTATTAACTTCTAGAAGGAATACAATTTTCCCTTTATGTGTAACATCCCAAAACTCAGTGATTATATTGCCAGGAGTTTTTATTATTACTGAAAAACTGATTTTATATGGCATACTATCCATTCTATTAAACCTTAACATTCTTTCTCAATTAGGTAATGTAATGGAATCCATATTAGCTATTCTAATAATCCATGTCCAGTTCTTCTGAGTTTTATTCATATTGTCTTATACATCACAATAAAAGTATGTTAGTTTAATATACTTTCAGTACTAATAGCTATTTTACAATCATTAATAGGGTAATGATTTAATTCTCCTGAACTCAATAGGGCTTACTTCTGAGACAATGTAAGTATAATTTCATAAGAAAATGAATTTTTCAACTATCCTACTCAGTTTGCCACATGCAATATATACATGTATATAAATTGCTTAGTTACCAGGAGTAGACAGCCTAGAAATCAGAGAAATAAATAAATAAAATCTAGTAATGGTATGCTTTGAAAATGGGAAGGAAGTCTCTATTTTCAACACTATCCTGTATCTCACATTTATTTACTCTTCCCCCTTGCCTCAAATATCATTACTTCATGTTTGAGAATTATGTTCCTGTAGTTCATACACCACCTGCTGTGTTTCAATCTACCATGCTGACAGTACATACTTTCTTCCTCCAATTATATATGAATGGAATTTTGTATCGGAATTCATAGTGGCAATATGAGGTGTTGTACTGCTTTGTAGCTTGGGGGGGGTGTCTCTATAAGAAGTATTCATGTGTGTGTACTTCTGTGCAGCTTGGGGAATGTGTTTCTTTCAGTGTTCCCCTCTTAAAAACTTAATTTACCCTTCAAAACTATTCTTTTTAAAAGGCAACTTCAAATGCTTTTAAGTCTTTGCCACATTGATCATAATATAAGAGCTAGAAAAAATGAGGACCAGAAAACCTTGATGTAGCTTACCATTTAAATATATTTATATCCTATCTCAAAAACATTTTTCAAGGTAGTTTACAAATAATTAAAACCCACAAATAGATTCATTAGAAAGATTTCTGAAAGCTATAATATAGTCTTTTTTTTTTTTTAAAGTAGGTAATGGAACAATAAACACAGTGGGGAGGGGAGAATCATATACCTACCACCCAATGTATCAATTCCATATATGGAGTGCCATAAGACAAATCCTTTCACTAATAGCCATTTAAATAATGAAAATATGGGCATTGCTACATAGATTTATCAAGGTAAGATAGGTTTATGAAAAAAAAATACAAATCTAGAGACACATCTACTGTAGATATAAACTATTCTTTCTGGGTGGTTATTTAAAGATACTTAACAGAGGGGTCCAATTACTTAGACTCTTTCATGAGCTATGGACTACTAACTTCTGTATCTTAGCAATCATCAGCTCTCCACAAAAAGAGCAATTAGAGAAAAGTTATACACTTGTAGAATATTTTACAGATCTTATTGTCATTGACATAGAACACAAACCACATTTAATGTACAAATGAAATTAGAAAAAATCAAAAAATGTTTTTTTAAAGACGAGCACATTAATGTTTATATATATATATTCCTAAAATATGCTTCGTTTTCTAAAATAAAATGCAAGTTATAAGTTAAAATTTCAATTGTCAATTTAAAGTTAAAACTAAGAACAAAGTTTCTGCCATCCTGATTAAAAAGGTTTGATTCTTTACTCCATAGTGCATTTATTTTTTCACAAAAAAAGTTTTCTAAAGTTTTTGAAATGTTACTTCATTCTGAATTTCCTCTTACTATCTTGCTTTTATTTCTAGAAGAATAAAGACAGTGACTGAGATATCAGAATTTGAAAATCAGTGAAAATAAATAATTAGAAAAACTTAAATTGAAACACGCAACCCAATTTAATTTGATATCACAGATATAGGGACTGAATAGTAAAACTGCAGGATGAGCCATCAGTAGGCAGAGTAAAAGACAGAGGCACCGTCTGTTCTTGGAACAGCAACCAACAGTTGAGATACTATTTTTTGCAATGGTTGACTAAATATGGTCAGGGAAGAGAGAGGCAAAAGACAGCCTGGGAGTGGATGTTTCAAATGCCTGGCTGCCTATAAAGCTGAAATAGTTTTGCTAGTGCCCTGAGTAGCAAATGGATTCATGCTAAACAGCATGCATGTGGAAGTCCTGACCTCAAGAGCAGTGTTTTGACCTCTAAAAAATGAAAACTAACTACAAGCAACCTGACTGGGAACTAAAATTTAAACATGAAGAAATCATGTCCTCTATCTATGGAGAAAGAAACAATACTTGCTTGAGAAAGGGGGATGGATGAAGGTGTATGCTGATTTTTTTTTGATTTTTTTTTTACAATCTTATGAACATTTTTGAATGATTTTCAATTATTTAAACAAAATGAGATTATTCTTCTCTGGCTTTTTCTAGCATCTACCGTGGATATTTCTGTTTTCTGTCCAGCAGGTTCAAGAAACTTAGTTCTATGCACAACACCTAAATGGTTAGGAAAACACAACAGATACCTTGTAAGATACGTGCTCATATTTTAATTATACTTGCTTTATAGTGAAATATGTATTCATTTTCACCTCTCCATTGCTTCCCCCCTCCCACATAATGAAGAGCTGAATCAGCGATAGAGTGAACATTCAAGATGAGATGGCTGCTGCTGATGTCTCTCTCTAGGTCATCCAACTGCAAATGCTGCATGATAAGCTTACAGGTAATAGAGCATTAGAAGACCTGAATTATTCTACAGATTTAAAGGATTCATATCTGTATGTATTTTTTAATAATTTGTGTATTTTTTATATTAATCTCAATTGCAGTTTAATATACAACTAGTGTGCTTAAATATCAAGTATTTCTAGTGTAAAGTGTTAATATGGGAAATAATCAGCTTTGAGTAATATCATAGCTTAATACTGTTGGACAAGAAATCTTGTCAATTGTATTTTAAGTATTATATGTACTAATAAGTTAGCATTTTAAAAAAGATTAATTTTACAGAAATGCATTACCCCATTGTTACTTTTACATTATATTCTGCATCCATTCCATTATATATAAAAGGGTAGGATAAGGAATGATTTAGTAATAAAGTACTTTTATTAAAAGATTAAAAATATTATTTTAGAGCATGAGCAATATAATTTAAATTTGAAACAAGCAAGTTGTAATTGTTCTGCTGCATTGCTGTTTCTTCTTGTAGAATTGTGCTAGCTACTGCTAGTCTCTGATTTGCTCTCTATCAGCTGCACTAGGTTTCTCTCTTGAGCTGCAGAAACTGAACAACTGGTTTTCTTTAACATGATAAACTGGGGCTTTTTTCCCTAATTTTTTAAAATGTGTAAGTACTGGATGAATGTTCTTGTTCTGATTATAAACATACTTTACAAAAGGATTTATGTATCATTTAAAATGAATTCTCTACATATTTCTTTTTTTTTTTAATTCAATTTTTTGCAACCTGATATTGGGGGTTTTTCTGTCTTATGATTAATACGAACCCAAAGATAAACTACTATCAGCCAACTAAACCTGTGAAGATATGAGCTACTAAACTTACAATGATTTGGACATGAAAAAGTACATTTTAATATGAACTTTTCTAATTTGAAAATGTTCTGCACAAACTAGTTCACATTGGTTTGAATTAAAAGTAAAGGCCAAATCTTCACATTTGCAACTTATTTTCTTTCTTGGAATATAATCAGCTATTTATCCGTCTATATTCTCATTAATTATAAAATACAACAATTGAGATTCTTCCCAAAAGCATACATCATTACAAAATAGATCATTTTTTTCCACTTCACCAGATACTAATATAAATATGATAAAATATGAGTGAAGACCAATGATAATGCAAGCTCAGAGTGGAATACAAGAGTACATATTACTGTTTCATAAAGGTATTTTGGATAATCAAACTTTGGTGAAATCATGCTGTTCGCCAGGCTTAATAGCCAATAAAAAGCAACAGAAACCTAACAAGTACCTGAATCTTCATGAAAGAACAATTGTTTTTAATGTGTTTTAAATTATTGTACAAGTAAAGTACAGGAAGGCTTTAAATTCTCAGTAATAAGGCCAGATACTAAGAAATAAGAGCAAAAATGTGTTTTTAAAATTTACCAGGAACAACTATTTTATACTTCAGGTTAAAAAGGGGACGAAATGTTATTCAGTTTTATCCAGCAGATAGCAGCTATGAAAACCTGCCCAGAGCACATACTTCTTTATGTACCCATATGAACATACAATATTATGGAATGTAAAGAAGTATGTACTTTTGGCAGGAGTGAACAACCAGTAAAAGAATAATAAACTATATTTCATGTGACGGTCATGTTTTTTTAAAGTGAAGATAACATGTAAAAGGATCAAATGAAAATTAGCATAGAAGAACATATTGGAAGGAGGGGGGAAATAATGGGACAATTGTTTAAAGAACTGATACTAACAGTATTGCTCAATCATTTATTTGTTTTATTAATTCAAAACCTAAATAAAAACACCCACAATACAACATACAATGCAACAGCAAAGAAATAAAAACAAATTACAGAATGATTTCTGGATCATAAGACCACAATAAGTATTGCTTCTGAACCTAAAAAAAACCTCCCAATGTGATCTCTTGTCTAACCATCCACATTAATATTAAAATGATAAATCAAGGATATTTTTTATAACATTAACCTGTGAACATAAAATATGGTTTAACGTAAAATATGGTTCAAAAAGAAGGCTTTTTCATGTATGCTAAAATGAACATATTACGACAGACTCCTCTCTGTTTTTCTACCTAACTTTTCCATTAGAAATCCACCAAGCATTTATTGCACATTGGCACCTTTGTTGCATTTGCACAACTGTATATGTCTAAAATTGCCTTGTTTCCACTGAAGACTCAGTGCAAGCATTTATTAATATGTTTATAGCCCAATTATACAGCTCAAACATTGCCCCTCTTGACTTTATATCATTTGGGAGGGGGGAGCATCATGTACCCTTGCATGTTTTATTTTTCCCCTAACTTTATTATTTTTTATAAGTAACTGAAGACAGCAACCACACATAATACACCTTTCTCTTCCTATTTTCCTCACAACCACTACCCTGTCAGGTGGATTAGACTCATAGTCACTTGGTCCCTAGCCTGGTGTTTTAACCACTAGAGTAAATTGGTTATAGATGAAGAATTAATTATACACACACACATATGCACTGAGGTACACAGACAAAGTGGGACCCTATAATCTCTCTATGCCTTTAATTTTCCATTTGCAAGCTTGTCAATAAAATTTAATTGATTTGATGTACAAGGAATGTGTTGCACCACTGAGCTGAAGCAGGGCCAGGAATTTGCTCTTTTAACATCTTTTCAGGGACATAATTAGCTTACTGGCTCTTAAATCCCCTATTTTATTTCATTTTCTGAAAAAAATCTGTGGGGAATTGTGCTGCTATTTGACAGTGCTAGCTTGCCAGATATTAAGAGCCTCAAAAAGAAGAGGGGACTGCTTGCAACACATGGCTTTCCCACCTATTTGAAACCATTGCTGCAGCTGGAAATAAAAAAGGATGAATTAAATAAAGCTCTTTGTTATATTAAATACACATTAATCAAAATTAAATCTGAATATTATATCATATTTATTTAACAAATATAGTATGTTTGATACGGAAAAAATACTGTATTCTTGTAACTGCCAGGCAATCTTCACCCACCTTTAAACGTTCAAAGTGTAAGAAAAACTTTTGCCAGATGGTAACAGCACATATGCTAGAAATGTGTGTGGATTACACAATTTTGTATTTTCTTTTTTCTAACATGGTTCCTTTTTGTTTTACTTTGTTTTGGTCTACAACTAAAAGGATGTTGTAGCAAGCAAATATCAATAATCTGTATGTCAGAGTAAGTCTATATTTTGAAACAGTTTATTTCATCAGATGAAAGTAAATCATCTTAAATTTGGCAGATTCAGTATCATTCCTATCTGCAAAATTAATTAAGAAGTTCTTTAAGGTAGAACATTTTCATTTCATTCTGTTCAGAGAATAATTGAACAGCAAAAAAGTCAGCATTCCCATTATTTAATATTAACCTAATTATTTTTAGGAGAAAATCAATACTGCTTAGGTAAATCTTGTTTTTAAAATATCTCATTATTTTAAAAAGAATTTATTTTAATCCCTCATGTTTAGGTACATGGAAGTTTTACTGGTTATAAAAAGGATGTTAGTATGTAAAATATATAGTTTTCTGACTGAAAATTCAAAGTAGGCTAAGTGGGATTAAACTTTATAGCATATGACACCTAGGCTCTTGGGCTTCATGTTTTAAATTTAATTTTTAATTGCCATCTCTTAAGATCTTGTTCAGTTTATTCATATATTTTTTTCTGCCAGAAAAAAAGATACCACTAGTTCTTAAGAATTTAACATTTGTTATTTAAACAGAAACTAAAAAAATTTCTGCAAATAAAATCGTTCTATACCTTCACTAAACAATTAATTATAATTCAGAGTAAATATGCAAAGCAGAAATAAATATTGGTACTGTCATTAATACATTTTATTCTATAATCAACAGACTGATGACAGAACAGCCTTCATTAGCAACAAAGTTGGCAAACCTGTCTGAATTCTATGAAGCACTGCCTATTTCTAATAATAAGTCATCTGAGCAATAAATTAAATATTAACTTCTGTAGGATCACATTTTAAAAACGATCATGGTTTATAAAGTGAATAACACATTTTGTACTTTTGCCCAAAACATAATTATACACCAGCATTAAAGCAAGCCTTAGATAGAATTATGTATGCAGGTTTATTAAAAAAAATCTTAATACTTCTTTGAACATTGTCAGTCATGCTAAAATGTCACCTCCCTTACTTATGTCAGCTGCTGAATTCTAACTAAGTACAAACTGAACTCTGGACATCTGCTGACACAGTTGTAATTCAGATATCTCAACCATTTGACTGACAAGGATAACAGATGCTGACATTATCAAATGCTGCTATACTTCTTTCCATGGTCACTTTTTGCCCTGATATAGCCAGTACATGAAAACTATTGCCATCTAAAAGAACACTTGAACAGCTGGACCAGTGCAGTCCCATAATACTGACAAAAATAGATACAGTTTTAAATGTTCAAGTTTTATATATGATAAATTTCTATTAAATCCTAAGTATAAACATACTGTATATTTACAGAAATCTGTCTTTTCAATAAAAGATTTCAAATAAGTTATGCATTATTACAGGCCAAAATAATCTTACCCCAATTTAGCATGGCTTAAAGTTCACAGGTCTTCAAATAAGATTCTGTTCTACATTGAAAAATGAATCCCATTTTTTTAACTAAAACATATGCATATTAAATTATATGTTGAAGTATGGTAACTATATACCAAAAATGATGAAATCATTTTTCAAAAACAGATGTAGATAGAGTATGTATAGAACTGACCTGTTAACAGAAAAAGTCTTTCAAAATAAAACTCAGTCTGGAAATATTAACCAGAGATATTTGAGAATTATAAAAACCTTGTGACATTGTTCTCTAATTAATTCTTTTCAGTAAACTTCTGTAAAAATATATTCACATTCTCATCCAAGAAACACAAATAACTAAGAAAGAGAATTATTGCAAGCCATAACTGTTTTCTTTGATGACTTAAGTTTAAGTTTATTTTTTTTCTACTTTTAATAATATAAAAATGAAGCATTATAAACAAAAATTAAAAGGGAGTATATGATTCCCCATATCTGATATTTATTTACTGGACAAACAGCTGTATGTTTCCTAAACTTCAATTTATTAATAAATTTCTATGGGCACCTATCTCATACAGATGGTTTTAGGCATCTAACAGTTAAAATAGGAATAAAACCAGAGTAAAAAAGAAGTACAATTGAAATTAAAAACAACATAAATAACGTAAAATAGCAGCAGAGAACACTCCTGACATCACACTTTCATTATAACCATGGCCAAGAAACTGGCTTACCCATACCATCAGGGTCCCAGGCTTGATGGCAAAACTAGGTTTTCAATGCTTTGCTTAAGCTGGTAAAATGGAATCAAATCACATGTTTAATGGATTTGGTCCCCTTCAACCAGCTGTAGCTATGTATTGATCACTACAGGACAAGTGGCTTATCAACTGATTTTTAATAATAGGAATATTAAAAAGGGGAAATTTATACAAAACTGACCATCAGAACCTATTCTGGGAAGGTTAATATAACTTTGTTCCTTTTCTTTTTTTCCAAGTCAGGTTTGATTCCTGAGGATTTTAGAGATGCATTCATTTGGTTTTCTTGGCAAGAATACTGAAGTGGTTTGCTATTACTTTCTTCCAGTTTTGACTTCTCACTGTAGCCTATAGTACAGCTATTTCCTAGTCATTATCTATCCAAATAACGTTGGTTTGATCTTGCTTAGCTGAATTACTAGATACTATGCTTCCAAAAGAAAAGATATGAATTAGAAATCAAACATTTACTGTAGGAATTTTACTGTGTGAAGACTCCTCTTCTGTATTCTGAACTGACTGGAGCAGAAGCTAATGTAATTTCAGCACTGGTGATGGATCATCATCCTCTACCTGAACTTTTAAAAATTTTGGAACTAATTAGACAGCTGGTATGGCATAAACAGTTTTGCTATCAACAGAGGAAATAACCTGGAACACAGAAGGAAGACTTAGACCAGGACTGCTGTTGGTGGTCCACATTCACTCCAGAATTCACTATCTGTAATGGCTGAAGCTGCCAAGGGCAGAAGTATAGTTTTAAAAAATAAGATTGTATCAAAACACTATATAGGTACTCTTAGAATTGGTAGGAAAAAATTGTTTATCATATAAGGGGAAAAAAGAGACAAAAATTTAAACCCTGAACCTGACATTAACATAGTTGGATTAATAAAAACTGCAGTAGTTGATATTTGTTATTAGGGCAGCATCTTTTTCAGTAAAAGCATTTTATGTATTTGAACTTTGTTCTTGAATCTTCCAGTGCTAAGCTCATGATTGCATGTTTGGTTTCCTAGAAATTCATTTCCATGCCCAGGATGAAGCTATAACAAGAACTGGCAATTCTCAGGTTAGATAAAACCATTATATAAACAATGAATTATATTTCACAATCTCAAATACAGGAAGAAAATGTTCAAATTTCTCGAGATGTAAAAAAGCAGAAGGAAAAACTCTAGAATTTAAATGGAGGAAGAGGGAGAGAAGGAGGAGGAAGCGGCAATCAAAGTTCTATAGTATATAGATTTTTCTCCACATGTGGCTTTTATCTTTCTGCAATAAAATAGTTTATCTTGCAATGTTGTATTTGTGAGTTTATGGGGTTATTTGTAGAGTCAATATTTATTGCCATGCCTGCCATAAAATCTAGTACCATCTTACTCTGTTGAAAAATCTAGCATACTTTAGTAACTTAAGAAAGCAAAATACAGTTTCCCAAAAAAACCCAACCAGAAAATAAGCCCTAGCATGATTTTTCAGGATATATAAGCCCTATCCCAAAAATAAGCCAGTTAAAATTGTTGGCCAGACTGACCCATTTAGTACCATATTTCCCCCAAAATAATACCTAACAGGAAAATAAGCCCTAATGCATCTTTTGGAGCAAAAATTAATATAAGATCTGGTCATATTATCAGGGAAACATGGGTATGAGGTAGTGATCACTAACTGAAAGAGTTTTTAAATTTATCGTTCCCTATTAGCTATAGTAGCTTAGGGGCAATATTCAGATTTAAATGCAATTTGTCTAAACATAACAGATACAGAATGAAATTAGGTAAGATAATTATATTTATGTTTTATTGTTCATTTTTGGAATTTTGGGTTAGACTTTGGATCTTTTCCCTTATGGCACACAGATGGGATCTCACAGACAATGTTTTTATCATCTACAGAAACTCAAGATACAGTTAAAGCTGATTCTTCACTTTCTGCATATGCAACAAAATAAAGAATTAAATTAGTATCAACTACAAATAGCGTGACAAAAATGTATTCAGCATCTTTTTTCCATTAAATTAAAATTGTCTGTCCTAAAACATAAATTAAGCTAGTGTCTGAATAAAAATTACATTTTTATTACAAGATTTCAGTGAATTATTGGATAATGTATTTTCCTATCTATTACTTTGTAGTTTTCAATCCAAGTTCTGAATGCCAGTTTTGAATTAATATGCTAACCCCAATCTAAAAAGTCGTGCTGCCAAATAGATACAGACACCTTTGATTCTACTACTTCCTTTCATAATTGAGATATCTGTGGAAGACACTGTACAGGTTACTGACTACTAGCATTACATCATTAACAACATTCACATTAACAATTACAGAATGATTAAGTGGCAAATGTACTAGCCAAAGCTCTGGCCCATGATATGCCAAAGATTAAGTATGTCATCCAAACAACAATGAACAGCATTTTCAGACATGGCAAATCACTTATTTTTAACAATGGTTTCTAATATATTTATTAAGGTGATATTAATTTACAAAAAGTAGTGCCATTTCTGAGAACAGGCACATATTCTCCTGGTAGTGCATAGTATTCAAATCCAAAATGGAAAAGGTGCTTTAAATTTGGTATGATCATCTCACTAAAACTTTCAGTGGCATTTTAAAAGTTGGGGCTTTCCCTGGCCTCGAAGCATGCCAAAAATATGTTACTGACAAGTACAACAGACACGTCCATGCTAAATCCAATATACGTTTCTCACTTTGGATCTGAATACCATTAATTGCTATTGTCTTAATCAGGTAGTATACCAACTTTTGATATAGTCAATTAGGAGAGAAACATGGATAGAATTTCTAAATGAACTGTTAATGATTACAGAATATTATTTTAAAAATTCAGCCAATAGCCCTCTTTAAGCATTATTCCATTCCCTTTTGGGCAAGAGCAGTTTTTGTTACAATGACATACTAGCGATAACATAAATTATAGCTTGTAAACTTAATTATAAATGTTGGATCATTATAGGCTGGTTGAAAATTAAGCTTTTTAAAAAAACAGTCAGATATAAAGAGAGTCTATTGCTGAAATTAGAAAATGCACTCTTTGTTCAACTGTGTAAAGTGACCAACCATTAGACCGAACATGGATAGGACAGTGAAAGTCCTATACTGTTCTTGCTTCTCAGATGACATTTAATATATCAGCCTATGATTCTATTTCAGCAAGTAATGGTATCAAAGCTCAGAAGACAGAATCAAAGACCTGAAAAAAAATACCAGGGCTGTAAGCTGGTCTAGAAAGTCAAAAAACATCCCATAGGAAGAGGCTCAGAATTCAATTTTGCTTTGTTGTTTTACTTATCAACTATACGAATTCATCAGAAGTCAAGCTCAATTCAAGGGCATCTTTATCTTATCTGCAATCCCAAAAGAACCAAACAACCAACAAGAATAGTAGCCACCGATGGAATTTACTTCAATGAATTTCTCTTACCATTTTTAAATCTAAGTCAGCCATCATATGTGATGGCAGCAAATTCCACAGCTAAACAATAAGGCTTGGGCAAAGCCTTTAAAAGAGATGCTTCATAATACGCATAAGCCCATGTGAAGCATTTATTCACAAATCATTAAAAAAGCCGCAAGGTTTGCGAGGCTCATACAGCTGCTTTGAAAGAAGCAAAAGCAAAGCCAAGTAGTTTGTGTATGACCACACATATGGAAATAGTCAAGAGCAGCTGCACAAGCTTTGCAAGCATGCTTTAGCAATTTGAAAAGAAAGGCTTTGTATACATGTCCACATGTTACGAAGCACTTCTTTAAAGGCTTTTCACAGTTCTGTTAATTATTCATTCCGTAAAGTAGTCAATAGTTTGAGGGGAGGGGGGGGACAACAAGGGAGAGAAGATCAGATAAAAGCCCCACTCCTTTTCTTCCTATGTTGCAATTCTTGTCACGTATCCAAAGAGGCGTAGCTTGCAGCACAACTACAATATTTTAACAGAAAGAAAAAGATCCTGTGGAGGTGCTAAAGGTAGTACTTTGTTTTATTGGGCTTAAACATCCTCCGTAATTAGTTTTAATGGGTGATTCTGAGTTTTAACATCACAACAGAAAAAGCAAAATGTTATACTGCTTTGGTTGGCTTTGCATAATTGGTTTGTAACCTGTGTATATTAATTATAATATCAGCCCTGATATTCCACAAACTTTTATTCCATTTTTCTGCCCAATTTAAACAGCATGCCTCAAATTCACTTCTTACGTCTGTTAGTAAGAAAGCTGATGGGGTAGAACTTGGGCATGTATTTGTTGTCGCAATGCTGATTCACATTAAATTTGCATGATCACATTTTTTTATCTAGTCTTAATCTTTGCAAAATAAAGTAAATGTAATTCTAGTTTGTAGTTGCATGAGAACAAACACCTGATTGCACACAAAACAATTAACTATATGGATAATTTAGTATAAAATGTATTTGTTCAAATACTCACTACATCAATTCTATAGTGTTCAATTACCATATATAATTTTAATATTTCAACTACCGAGCCATAGAAAAATTTATGTTAAACCTCTTCTGAATTAATGTTAACATTTTTAATAAAACACTATGCTTATCAAACATTAGACGGCAGTAAACCTATACAATACCTTGGATTTCCCCTTAATGCAGCATGATGAAGAGCATTAAATCCATTGTTATTTGTAATAGTAACATCTGCTCCAGCTTCCAGGAGGACTGCTAAAATGTCATCACGCTTTTTGCTTATTGCGTCATGCAGAGGAGTATCACCCTCAGAATCCTAAAAATAAATATTAGTCAATTTATATCAATTTCTTTATCTCCCTCCCTAACCAAAGGTGGGCTGCTGCTGGTTTGGACTGGTTCACTTGAACTGGTTGTTCTGGTTCTGCAGAGTTTGGAGAACTGGCAAATTGGACCACTGGCTGGCTCTGCCCCCACCCGTTTTCAGGCTGTTTTTCCAGCCAAAATCGGCCTGAAAAATTGCCTGAAAATGGCCCGAAAAACAGCCTGAAAACGGCCCAAAAAAGCTGGCTGCAAGAGGAAGAGAAGCCGGGTGAGCCGGACCCAGACTTGTCCTGGGTTCCCTTGTCCCAGAAGCAGCAACCTTGTACTCTTCCCCTCTCTGCTAGCCCCCTTCTTCACACAGGATTGCCCAGCAATAGAGACGGAGAGGGAGAAGGGGGCAGTATTTCTGTGTGCTTCCGTTTCTGTGTTGCACTCTCCCCTCAATGCTAGTGGCTGCCCTGCCCCCTTCTCCCTCGGCCACATGGGCGATCCCATATGAAGAAGGGGACTAGCAGAGAGGGGAGAGTGCGAGTTTGCTGCTTTTGGGATGAGGGGACCCGGGAAGCATCTGGGTCCAGCTTACCTAGCTTCTCTTCTTTTCGCAGCCAGCTTTCTCAATCTAGCTTGACACTCTCTCTCTCTCTCTGTCTTTCACACACACACATGCATGCACACAACCAGGTTGGATCTTTCTTTCCTCCCGCCCCCCCCCCCCATCGAAGACCCCTGGATTTCCTCCCCAATCCTGCCCATACAGATACCACCCAGACAAGTATCGTAGAGTTGGCCATGCCCAGTCAATCACATGACCCACCCAGCAACGCCCACCCAGCCAGTCATTAGGGCAGAGAACCAGTTGTTAAAATTGGAGCCCACCACTGTCTCTAACTACCTATAAAACTTCAAGAAAAAAATAGATATGAAAAAAATTGTTGATGTTTGAACAGAATACATCTGTATAATTTTGAATTGACTTGATCTTAAATTAGCACAACGTAACAACATCCTCTGTGTAAATGTTAAGATGCCTTATACTATAAAAGGCATCAATACAATGCTCCTTCCCCTAAGCACAGAGATATTATATTACAGATGCAGGAAAAGAATTGCCCTAAAATATTTTAAGCTTACTCAGTAATAAAATACAAGTGATTTAATATACCTTTTATCACTGACTATATAAGCTAAGATTGATATGGAATGCTGATGAAGCATATTTCTGGCAAATGATCCCAATAGAAGAGGAAAGCCTATTGTTTCAGGCCACAAACTGTAGAGCTAGCCTCAAGCACAGAAACTATCAGACAGAACACCTACAGAAAATATTTATGGGTCTGATCTATCAATGCAATAAGAAAACAGATAATGTCTTGAAAGCAATTTCAGAGAAAGTTCATTTGATGCTGCCTTTTCGAATAGAAAGAAAAATGCCACTTTAGTATCCCAATAAAAAACAATGTAAAAAAATCAAATTAACATATAGCACAATAAATTTCTATAGAAATAGACATTTTAACTAAATAAATCTTTCCCATCTATGCAAAAGAAAACCCAGCAAAGTACATTTAAAAAGAAATATCCTGATATAAGAATGTAATAAGAGCTTTGCTGAATTTAGCCAACAGCATATTTATCTAGACACCCTGTTCTTTTATTAATTTCTCCAGTCCCTCTTGACAAACATCTACATCAATAGTCATCACCATGTTTGGGTGGTAGCAAAGGTAGGTAAAAAGGAAACAGGCCAACAATGTCACAAAACTAAAGGACCACAAAAGAATTCCTGTTTACAATGGTCTATTTTTCTATTTAGAAATAATTGTTCCTCAGATTTTATAGAAAACAAAAGCACTGCTCTTAGTTTATTCATCTACATCACAACCAATTACCATCACCTTCAGTATATTCAACACTTCCATACATACTGATAAGAAGGATGGAAAGCTGAACATTACCATGTTCTGATATTACATTCCAAATTATAACTTGGAGGCTAACCCTATTTAATATTTCAAAGTTATGTACGTATGAAAAAATGCTCAAATTGAATTCATAATAAATAAATAAAAAGTAAACAGCAAGTTAAATTACCTGGAGACTAGGATGACAACCAAAGTCCAGTAATGTCTTCACAACTTGGAGATGACCTTTATTCACAGCAATATGAAGTGGTGTCTGTCTACGCTTATTGCGAGCATTGAGATCTGCACTGCCTCTATGTAAAACTTCTATCACAGCTCCTTCATCACCAAAGGCTGCATGATGAACAGCCCTGTCTCCATCTTTGTCCTAAATAATTAAAATTCAGCTGCATAATATTTTTGTTCTACAATTTAATGGGAGACTTTTAAATTGTTGTATATAGTTAATAAAAGGATGCAATGATATAAAGCATCAATAGTAGATTATGTGTGTGTATAGTTCTACTTCACATTGAGACAGAATTAACATATAAAGTAGCAATAATAGCACTTAGACTTGTATTCTGTTTCATAGTGCTTTACTCTGTAAGCGGTTTACAGAGTCAGCATATTGCCCCCAACAATCTGGGTCCTCATTTTACCAACCTCGGAAGGATGGAAAGCAGAGTCAACCTTTTGCTGGTGAGATTTGAACTGCCGAACTACAGCTAGCAGTCAGCTGAAGTAGCCTGCAGTGCTGCACTCTAGCCACTGCACCACCTCGGCTCTAGAGAAGTCCAAACCTACCTATTTATGTGGTTTGTCCCAACAAAGTTGCTCCCAGAAAACTATCATGATGTAAACCCGTCTTTCTGGTTTTTTTTTTTAACAGTTTATACATTTTCTCTTTACATACGTAAGTGCTTACATAAATAATCAATTTGCTTACATAATAGTACTTTTCCAATTCCTAATTTCTACCTCTGTTATCCATCTGTCTTTCTGATTTTTAAAGCACCCGTGATGGTGTCAATCAATTGGCTAATCCAGTGGTGAAATCTGAAGTGGCTTGTCACCGGTTCGCTGGCTGTGCATGCACGCCGCGCGCCAAAAGCACCCTTGGCGTGGAAAAAGAAGACTTCTCTAGGTAAGTAGAACAGCGAGGGGGAGGAACAGCTGTGCTGCATGACTTAGCTTCGCTAGAAAGCAGGATTTCCTGTTTTCTAGCAAATATAAACCATGAGGCACAGCTGATTGTCAGAAATACCAGTTCAGATGAACCAGTAGCTTTTTTTTACTACCGGTTCGATCAAACTGGTAGGTTTTTATCACTACTGGTTCGACCGAACTAGGGCAAACCGGTAGCATTTCATCCCTGGGCTAATCCAAGCCTTGACATGTGACCCAATCTCTACTCTTCTCCATTTTCTTCCATCCAAAAAAAAAAAAGCCTCACCCTTCAGGAATAGGAAAAGGAGACACCCAAGGAGAGATATTTTTGTTCATCCTCACATTAATTGTTAGTTTATAGCCAGAGTTTTGTCAGGATTGTTTTATCCCATAGAAGATTCTGTCTTGTAATCCAGTTTTTCCTCCTAGTGTTGCCCATTAGGCCTGGTTTATGACCATCTCTCCTGAACCCATTCAACTCCTGAAAGAAAGTATTTAATTATTTTTATTGATTTGTGGTTTTGTGTTATTGTTCACTCCCAGTGACTGCAATTTTCTTGACAAGTTTTTGGAAGTAGTTTGCCTCTGCCTCGTTCCTAGGGCTAACATAATGCGATTGGTACAAGGTTACCTAGCTTCGCAACTACAGCAAGACTAAATCTCACAGTCTCCTGGTTTTCAGCTGATGCTTTAACCACTACACCAAACTGTCTCTCTAAAGAGCCATTCTACTTCTCTTAGTGACATTGAA
Organism: Grayia smithii; assembly: GCA_032468115.1. Classification (NCBI taxonomy): domain Eukaryota; kingdom Metazoa; phylum Chordata; class Lepidosauria; order Squamata; family Grayiidae; genus Grayia; species Grayia smithii. The sequence goes on from JANHFM010006977.1 coordinate 33,133, forward strand.
AAGAGATAGGTGCTATTCATGCCTGTTTGTTTTTCTAACGTATTGTCGTTTATTTATTTTGTGTTAGTGTTATAATTCTCTTTTTCTCCAGAATTTCAGGATTAGGTAACTTTTCTTTCATTTTTCTCACAACACATCCAAGGAGAAAATGGCAGACGATTTCTTGCTTTAAAGAAATCCCAACCTTAGGAAACTGTCAGTAAAAATAAGGAGTCAGTTACCACCCGATCCTTATGAGATAACAGCTAACCATTTAACTATTAAATCTCTCATGAGCTAGAAGATTTGTTTACTGACCACCTGTCCCATTCTAAACGCTCATGTTTTTGTGATAGGCCTGTAAATCTCAGTCACCCAAGATTCTTATTGTTTACAGAAACATTTATCTTGAGATGGAAGAGGCAGAAATGAGATCCTGAATGACTCTGGCTCACTTGACTTTAACATCTACCTCATGCTTTGAATGAATAAACAAGCCCAGAGTGAAACAAGTTTAGAGATTGCAATGGATGGTTAAACCAGATAATAGATTGTGTAAAACCTGACTTTGCTCTTTTGGTGCACTGTAATACACACATACACACACACACATACAAATGCCTCACACAAATGTGTCTTGATGAGAAAAATATAAAAGCAAAGTTATGCATTCATTGCAGACTTCTGAAATACTCCAAATTGGTGTAAATTTTCGGTGATGTTTGCTTTGCACTTAAAAGTCAAGCACCTCATTTACCAATCATAAATACTGCATTCAGTCTGTATAAATATTCCATACAGGGGAGAAAAAAAACATTTATGTTTGAAAGTTTTTTTGATTGGCTTGCCAAATCCAAGGTGCAAAGTTTCGTTCAGCAGATGCTACCAAATCAGAGGTTGCAAAAAACAAATCAGATTGTTGTTTGCATGCACCAAATTGTTTTAGAACAACTTGATGGGATTAACTGTCTGAATCAGCTTGGATTAATTTTCCACACTGAATCAGTGATTCAAACCAGATTTTTTTTTTCCTGATTCACATGGTCCTAAGAGATATTAAAATGTATTATCCCAAATGGCATGAGTGTCCAAATATAGCACCATTCAGTACAAATACTTCCATTGGCACCTGACATAATCTCTGGCCCGCTTGACTTTTTTACTCTGAAAATGCATGTAAACAAAAATGAAAGCTGCCATGTTACAAAGCAAACCCACAATTTCTAGGATCATCTTTATTTCCAACAGCACCTCTGAACCTTAAACAGACATTCTTTAATAAAATGAAAATGTTGGGCAGCTGCAACAGAACTTTGTTTGGAAATAGATAGCTACTTGCCCAGAAAAATAGTTTAGCTTGCCAGACATAGTACACAAATATTTTGTAGAAGTGCAAAGCAGCAACAGAGGAAATTCTGCTAAATGGAAACAGCTCTTGTCTCTTTTTCTGAGTACAGCCCAGCCAATTCAGCAGCCATTTTGTAAGAATGCCTCAAATATCTCTTCAGAATGATAACTGTGTCCACCAACCCAGTAAGGTTGGGAATCCTTGTATAAATGAGTTTAAGAGTTGTAAAAAGGGAAGTATGTATACATATCAAATATATATGTGTGTGTCAGTGGTGGGTTGCTCCCGGTTCGGTCCAGTTCTATAGAATAGGTAGCGGTGACGCTGTGACGTCACCAAACCGGTTCTAATAGTCCCGGACCGAAGCCCCCC